>BMAW01076962.1:0-100713 GCA_019974015.1 Nephila pilipes | reverse complement strand
AAAATTTAATGTGTTAAAGTAACTCCAAAATAAACAATCACTGGATTAAAAAAATTTTCTTCATGAAAGACAATTCAAATTTTGATGGCATCAAAATAAAATATTTTTAATCCATGCATTATACTTCTGTACTTATTTTATGTATTCCATAATGTCTTTTAAAAATTATCTATTCCCAGGGTGAATCTAAATCATCCCAAAAGTCAGGATTTAAATGAATTATAGAGTGTTCTTGAGCGATTGCAGCTAATTCCTTAAGAAATTCTTCTAAAATTACAGCACAAAAAATGGCATTTTTTGCTTTAACTGATTCCATTTCACCTTCAAGTGAATATGGTGTAGGTTTACTCACATACCTGTAAAAAAAAAATATTCATTTGTCTTCAGTATAAAAAAGATTTGTAAGACCTTTCAAAACTTACCTTAAGCAGATTAAGAATATGATTTATTTCTTCAATATAATTGTAATTTTTTTATTAGTTATATTGATACACTATTTCAAAAAATAATTTAATACAGTTTGAAAATAAAACAATATGAATACAAAAATAAAATTAATATGAAAACAATATCAAAAACTAATATAATGTTTCAAAAAGCTAAGCTAAAATGTCACACAAATTTTTTCAGATATTTAACATAAAGACAATCTTTATAATGGTTTAAAAGTATAATTCATTAAAAATAATCAAACAGAAGAAATGAAGAAATTAAAACATATTTGTTCATTATTACATATCATTTAGACATTTAAAAATCAGGAATTTTTGATAAAAAGAATAAATGTTTAATAATACATGAAAATTACCTATAGCCTTGGCCATCAGAAATAGATTCTAACATAGGTTCTTTACTGAAACCATGATCTCGATTTCTTAAAAAACTACTTTTACGAAATAAAAAACTTGTCAAACTTCTCCTTCGAGGTTCACCTAAAAATAATATTTAACCTGTATTAAAAAAAAATCCAATTCCAAAATATAAAATTGTAGAAATTGAATTCATTTTAATTTATCAATATATAACAATAAAAACAACACTAAGGTCTTAAATTTTTAGAGTAAACTTAAATTATTCTAAATATATGAAAGGTCATCCTGAATGCTAATATATATATATATATATATATATATATATATTATGATTTCACATAAAACTAATTTAATTTCTAATTTTTCCCATTCTCTAATTCAAAGACAGAGAGTTCATTTCTATTTCCTGATCCAATTCCAAACTGTCCTTTTATTTAATAGATCCTGTACTCAGTTTAATCCACTTTTCCATAGTCATAAATCTTTCAGAAATATTCCCTCTAACTGATAGAGGTCAGAGAAATTCCCTCGGAAGCCCTTCATCTTGTTCCACGTGACTTAGGGGAAATCCCCAGTTATCACTACCAATAAAATACACTGCACAGTGAAACTCTCTCTCCTCTAATGAAAGCGAAAAGGTGGAACTGTGACTCCAGCCATATGGATATTATGTTGTCTTTCTCTCAGCTAAAGTGGAATAAACAACCATGAAATTTGAAATTCGTCTCCTTTACTTCATTAATTAAATTTCTAAATTATATATATATATATATATATAATTATTAACAGTATTTTTATATTATATTTAGTATCAGAATGTTTACTTTTTTATTAATTTTAGGTTTAATTAACATTTCTTTTTATTTAGACTTTTAATTGGCTGTACAATATTTTAGACATTTATTTAAGTGTAATTTGGCTGTTTGCTGTTAAATTGAAGATATTACTATGTTAACATTTTTTCTATGGTTGATTTTTAGATGCAGTTTGTTACCATTGCTTTTTAAAATGTAATTCACTGAAGTGTGATGGTTTGATCTAGAATTATTACTATTTAATCTATCATACTTGAGTGGAAAAACACAATATTCCATTCCAAAGCATAGAATATAATTAATTACATTATTTCCATTATTTTAAATTTTAGCTTCTCTTTCTCTTGGTTTTCTCTAATAAACTTTCTGGTTTGTAATAAAGAGGGGTTTTTTATTGTTTTAAAATTTTAAAATGTTTATTTATTAATTTTATCCAATTTGCATAGATATTAACACTTTAATGACTTTTTAAAATTTTTAGCTATCTATTAATAATACTAATTTTGTGGAGGATATTTTTAGATGGTTATTTGTTATGTTTTAATTTTTGATTTGTACAAATTATGTTTTATTAGTGTATGTGTGTATCTATATTTATACTCCATAATATGTTATTTGATATCAGAAAAGATTATTTCAAATTTCAAAAAGTGCAAAAATGATTAGTTTAAGGAAATATTTTTTTTTTTTTAATTGATTACAAAACCTATTTTATTTTTAGACAGATAAATTGACTAATAATATATTTCATTGATACTTCTAATAATTAAAATAGAAAACCAATGAAGCTTTTAAAAAAAAACTATAAAAATTGCAACACTGCAATCTTGGTTTTCCCAGAAAATATAGAATTGTAAAACCTTTGAAGGACACAATGTTAAAAATCAAAACTGTCAAGGTAACAGCATGAAAAATATGCTACAAGTCCACACATGAATAAAACTGACATCCCATCTCTCCTGGGGGGAGGGTTACAATTGCAAGATGCAACCAGCATGCACCTACAGCTTGGCAAGTGGTGTTAAAAGGAGAAAAAAAATCTTACTTTACATTCTGCATGCTTGATGACAACAGTAAATTCATTCTACTGATTTTTAATTGAAATACTACAGTACAGATATTACATTAAAAACACTGTGTTCAAAAGTGTATGTTTTTCAAAGGATAAATATATATTCTGGTATACTTTAAAGAAAATATTAATTTGACTTTTATATTTAAAGAAAATGTAAAGATGGATTTATATTTAAAGTCATTTCACAAAAAGTAACATGTATTTGAGCAAACAATCTGTATAAAGTTTTACATGCAGTTATTTATATCAAATATTGTATTGAATATAATGTATACTTATACTTGGAAAGGAGAAAAAATTTTTATATCAGATAATATTGTATTGAATATAATGTATACTTATACTTGGAAAGGAGAAAAAAAATTTATATCAGATATGCACAATTTGGTCACAAGAGATATCAAAGTTTTAGTTTAAAACATATATATTTTTAAAAAAAAAAGTTTTTTTACCTCTTTGAAATCCTGAGAAGGAAGCAGAATGAACACGAGACATTGTATCCGAATACACACGTGTAGTAAATGGCTTTGCCAGATTTTGAACCCGATTGTACAAAAATTGCTTGCTTTGGTTGACCAGTTCTTCATAGTTATCAACAGTATATGAATAACTATCAACTTTATGCTTTAATGAGCCTAAAACCTAAGAAATTAATAAAATTTCATTAAGTTTCTATTCATAGAATACTTTTACTATGTGTTCTCAATTGATATTTTAGTTTAAAATTTCATGTATTTTGAATAAAAATCTGAAAATACAAATAAAAATTCCATCCACTAAGGACATGTTTAACAGAATATGAAATAGAAGGGGGGGGGGGAATCTTATAAAAATTAATGCTATATTTCTAGATTTTATTCTAACAGATTAAAGTATGAATAAACATAAATTGCTAGTTATAGTTTAAAGACAACAGTACTCTCCACTAAACCTATTTAAATTGGGTATCATATTTTCAGAGTAAGTGTGACATTGTTCCAAATTTATGAGTTTTGACTGAGATGTATGCTTTACGACAATCATTATTAAGAGCTAAAAAACCCTTACATGCTAATTATAAACTAAATCCAATTTTTTTTTAAATTAGCCATTTTGTAGTGTTTTCTGTCCACAGGTTCAGGATTGTTTAAGAAGTTATAATTGTCAAAATTTTCTGATTAAATAATTTTCAATTTTGCCTTTAGTTTTCTGTCTTCTGCATTTTGGATGACTGAGATTTTAGGAAGAATATTGACTGAAAAATTAAGTCAAATAAAGGTTTAAATGTTTTCATCTTTTGATGTAAGGGTTGCTGATTGAAAATGAGATTCTTAAAGTAATGTTTTTATTTATTTATACAATGTTATTTAAATACATTACTGGAAATGGTTGGTTGTATAAAATGGGAGAAAATAAAAATTTCAGGGCACTAAATATCTTTATACTTTTAAAATGAGCAGCAAAGTAGTGATATGCTTTCAAAACCTAAAATTGTATAAATAATTACTCTTATCTATTAAGAATTATTAAATCTTTTTCCTGGCATATCACAATTCAATTTATAAATTAACTTGGTAAAGAAAATAAAAAATCATGTAACTGGAAACTTGGTAACCTTTAGACACACACACAATAAACTATACTAAATAATAACATCATATGTGTTACAGTTTTTCAAAATAAATAAATGAAAACAAAAAAATATAAATAAAAGACTTAGAAATTATTTTCAAAAAAAATGAATATTGATTAAAAAAGTAGGGAAAAAATTATTTTCAAAAAATCATTTCTTTAAAAAAAAAAAAGCCACTTACTTGAAACAAGGATCGTACAGTAGGCTGGAAAACTAAGGATGGATTTAAAAGAAATGACCTCAAAAGTGGTTGAGGATAGCAAGCTAACCTAGATATTATTCCAGTCAAATGTAGATTTGTATATACATCATTCTGCATCATCATTTCAAGTCTTGTTAAAATTATACTCAAAAATGGACCAATATTAGGTGTTCCAAAAGACTCCCAACTCCCAGGAGAGGCGGGGCTATTACTACTCTTAGTACTAGTCTCTGAGATAGAAGATGAACAAGGTTTCAGGTCACTTTTTGAAGGGCATGAGGGTATAGATATATAAAGTGAATCTTTATGCTCACTAGATTTGGCACTGAGAAGAGTAAGTGGTGCAACATCAGAGTCTTTTTCTGATATACAGCTGTCTCGAGATTCAAACACCCCTGAATCAGCATTAGAACACTCATCTTTAGAATCCATGACATCACAATAACCAATTTTATCTTCAAGCCCTGCATCCACCTCTAAATCATTAAAATAACCATCAATAGTCTGTAAACTATCATCCAGGCTTCCAGTGGATGAAGGGGCGTCTGTAGAACAAACTAAGCTCCAAAATACTTTTTCATCTTCAGCATTAATTATTTGCTGAAGAATATCACTAGAAATAAATTCGTTGTGCTTATTGAGACTTTTGATTATGATGCTGTCTTTTTCTATAACACTTTCAATAGTCCCCGGCCTAATATGCTGAATCTGTTTGAAACTGTCTTGAAGAACCGCTAAATTTTCCAAGGATAATTCAAGCACGCTACTTTCAGGTTTACTATTGCTAGCTTTTTGAAGTAGAGATGTATCATTTGATTGCCTTTTTTGCTCATTATGTACAGCAGTATCATTAGAAAGTTTTAATTTGATAGATGGGTCAGAATTATTGAAAATGTCTGCTTCTTTGGACCCTGAAGCAATTACAGCATTAGGTGGTGGATCAAGTCCATCATAAGCAGCAGACCAACATCTACATGCCAGAGTACATGTTTTCACATTTCTGTGAGCATCTTTTAAATATTCCATGTAACTAGATGGATGGACATCATGTAGATTCACATACCATTCAGAACCATTCATTGCATTTTTTGAATGTAATCTGTCCAGCTCTCCGAAAGCAAGGCTAGTTGTGGACGGTGAGCGTTGATGGCGTTTAATGCGCAGGCTACCTCCACGACTAATAGGTGGTAGACTCTGCAAACTGTCAAAACCTGGAACAGTAGACAAAGGAGTACTTTGGCTGGTAGTTATAGAGCTGCTATAATCATTGTTCTGTAACACAGAAGACGATGGTATAAGGGAGAGGAATTTTTCTGCAGCTTGATTGTAAAGATCCATGTCTCTTACTCTACTTCTCTGACTTACCATGACATGTGTACAAGGTATGAGATACCTAAGAGATATAAACAAAGATATGAGAGCACATTGAAATAGTAAGACCTGACTTGAAAGAACTTTATAAATATATGTCATTGCGACTGAATAATAAATATACAAGTGAACTGTTTGTGAATGAATACTATATTTAACATTCAAAATTATAAAAGAATAAAAAGCACAATGAATTTATATACTAACCGGAACACTAACTCAAACAACACATCTTCACAATTTAAATCCAACATGCACCGAAATAGGGCCATTGTAACAAGGCAAAGCTATAATTAAATAAAATAATCAATGTCAAAAAACACCACTAAATAGAGAACATAACTTTATTAATTTAACTACAAAGCACAATACAAAATAGAATGTTAAACTGAAACTTTAAACAAGAATATTACCTATGATGTAATGAATAATTTTATTTAATGGAATAAAAAAAATGTCTAAATTTATTACCCTGCTTTGTGCTCCAAGTCGATCAACCAAAGAATTAAGAACACGGTGTGTATCATATGTAGATGTCAAGATAAACTTTAAAAACATCTGTTGCAGGATTGGCTCAGTAATAGTACGCAAAAACAATTCCAGGTAAGCAGTTGTTGCCACAATTTCTTCCACAGTATTCTATAATAATAAAATTAGTAAAATATAAATAAATCATTATTAATACACTAAAAAATAAGAAATATATTTTATTAAATTGAAGAGGCCAAAACAGTTATAATTGTACATGATTGATTTTACACAGAAAAAAAGCATTGCATAACTAGTTTTTAAAGCAACAATCTAATTTAAAGCAAATTTTAATAATTTCCAACAACTTTTAAAAATAACTTATTAGAATTTTTTATGATTTTAAATTATTTATTTTCTATTTAGAAATTTTAATATTCTGTAGATAGCTTTCTTACAATATGTTAAATTTGTAGCTATTTAAAAATATTTTGGTTTCACCTAGAATAATTTAAAATATTTTAAATTTCCAATAAAATAAAGTCTACAGGTATTTTAACATTAAAAAAAAACATATTTATCATATTTGCTTACATTATTACTATTTTTATTTACAAAATAGGTTCAGTGAATAATACAATAGGAATCTGAATTTTATCAATATACATTTGCATCACATAAATATTTTTCTTATCACAGTTAAAATTAATTATATCAAATAACGACAAATTTAAACTTAATTAAATTATTCATGTATAATATTTTCTACTAGAAATTATATAGGTTAGTTTTCATCATTCTTAATAATTAATCACATACTAGAATGCCAAGCATTTGTTTAAAAAAAAAATTGTTGGTTTTATTTAAAGTAGCATTTTAAAATCAAAGAAAATTAAAAGTAGGAAAATTAATGAAGAAATGCCAGAATATTTAGTACTTTAAAAATATATGTTGTGTTTGTGAAATTTGTGTATAAAGAATTTGCAGCAAAAGGCAGCAGCAGCTGTTTTTGCTCAATATAGTGGCTTATGGTTCACATAGTGCTTACAATTGTAATTCAAACACACAAAAAGAGAGGGGTAAAGATGGCAGAGTAATACTTCAGCAAACAGAAGCAATAAAAAAAAATCTTTCAAAACATTCTTAAAGTATAATTTAACAATTCGTATTTTAACTAATAATAATTATTATTATTCATTCTTAGCTCAATTTCAAATAATGAAATAGTGCATAATATGAAAGTAAAGCAAAACTGCTTATCACATTTTATATATACACACAATTAAATATAATTTCAGTAATTACTTGAAATAATTTTTAAAATCTCATCAAAATTTATAATTTGTAAATTCCAAATAAAAATACAACACATTCAAAAGAATACTTCTGACAAAGAACATTAAGGTAAATAAGTAGGTATATTTTAAATACATAAGATTTCCTCAAATTCAAAAAATATATACTTTAAAAGCATACAATTTATTACTTGTGTGAAAGGTATTTATTAAATATGCTGTTATTTATATGTCCCCATAATTTTGATTAGTTATATGACCATATTCTTTATTAGGAGCATGAGGAAAACTTTTAAAAATATTTAATTATCAACAAAAAAGATTTTTAAAATTTCAAGACCAATTTTTCTTCAAGGAAGCAGAATCTATTATTAAAGTATTAACTCTGGTTTATAAATATGTCAGATACAAAGAGAATGGAAACATCACTTAAAATTAATAAAATTTTAGTAAGAATTATTGTTAATCGTAAGGAAGAGATTGAAACACATTGATTCTGTTGAATAAATAACTGCCTAAAATACAGCTTAAAAACATATTTTTAAAATATAAATTTATCGAGAAGCTTCATATAAAGCATTATGAATTAAACAAAGAGAAAAATTAGAGATAAATGAAAATCTTTCATTTATTGTTTTTTCAGCACTACTTTACTGATACACTGCAAAATACTGTGAATTATGTTCAGTATTTTTTACAAAAAGTTTTTACTGTCAAAATAAATAGTTAAACTTATCATAGGTTAGATGTACTTTCTTGTCTTCAGTTTGGGTATATATCAAATGTAAAATGTCCTAAAATACCCCAATACTAAGGCATCAAAAATTAGAGTTTCTGCTATAAAAAAAAAGTTTATAATTGAGAAAATAAACAGATTAGCTTTTGGATACTGCTACTTATAGGTAGGGAGACATCCCCTACTTTGAAACAAGAAAAAAATCAAATTGAAAGGGAATATCCTTCAATAAAAAATTAAATTTATATATAATAAAATTAGTTCAATAAAATAGGATGTCAAATTAAGGCATTTAAATTTAATAATTAACGAAATAAAAATTATAAATTGAAAATTAATGTATTTTTGGGAGGGGAGGCACAAGATTCAATCATGCTTTAAAAAATTTGTCAGTCAGCATACTTTGAATAGATTTAAAATATGCAAGGTGGATATACTACATTAATAAGAACCATCATATGTACCACTGGTAAGTGAAAATGCTAACAAAAAGGGGTCCCTACTTTTATAAAATTAGTTAAAATTTAAGATTATGATTAATGAACATAAAACTTTTCAGGAATATATAATTTTTGGAAAGAAAAAAAAACAAACTTAAACCTGGCTACATATGGATCATTACAAAAACAGTATTAAAACTGCAAAACAAATTCTATCCCCTGAAAAATCTAAATAATAATAATACATGTATTAAGAATCTGTCATGTTTCTTTTTTATCAGAAATTTAATTTAAATCTAAAAATAGTGATATGGTTAATAAGTAAGATGTCCATTCATGCTATTAAAATGCATAAACTACAATACCAGTTTTTTTAAAAAAAAAAAAACTTTTGTACAATGTTTCAATAGAATATACTCTACAAAACTACAGATTTGACCACTAAATCAAAATAAAGAAATACTTTGATTTTGTTAAATCTGAAAATCACAAAATTTCTCAATTACAACAAATATGCAAATTCTAACTATAAAAATTATTACTATAGTTAAAATAGTGTTTACATCATTAATTAATCTAGATAAGATTTCTACAGACATTAGGAAATGAACAGAAATAATACCAAAGTTAGGAAAATTACTGGTCAGAAAATTAGTTTTCCCAGTACAAGAGAGAACCATGCAACGATTCATGGCGTGCATTATGAGCATGCAGAGGGCGAAACAAGTGCTAAGAATGTTTGTTAATTGACAGAATACAAGGCAGGTTTATATAAGACACTGCCAGTCCAAAGCCACAATGAGTAAGAGCAACTGCGTACTGACCAAATACTTTGTAGTGTTTTCAAGCCTGGCGACAGGCACTGCTACAGCTTCCTGGTTTTCCGGGTTACACAAACAATGCAGCAACGAGGAGAAGAGAGGAGAAACAGGGTGCAAATTACTTTAATATTGGTGTTGGAGATCATGAAATCATATATCAACATAGAATTAAAACACTTTCATCAAAAACATATTTCAACCTAGGAATGATTAAAATCACATGCTTCTTTGCAATCACAAACCAAGTGATTTTGCAACAATTTTTTTTTTTTTTTTTTTTGTTCTTAATCAAAACCTTTCTAGCCTAGATTTAAAAATATCAAAAAGGCTAAAATAGCTTATGCGCAAACAAATAATTTTTCCTTGCTTTTTTAAAAAAGCATTTCACACAACTATTTCACAAAAAGCACTGATGATTATATTGAAATATATATAAATATGTTCTATATAACAAAACATCAATGAATCATCAACATTAAATCAAATATTTTAACAAACAAAATATGAATAAAAATCTCTTTCAACGCAAATATTATCATTTCACAAACCACAACAAAATCTAGACTATATCAAATATACATGACATACAGACTCAATAATGAATCAAAAGTGAATTACTTAATTAAAATGAAGCCTCCATGAAAACAACAAAACTAATAATTTAAGAGCAATTTGAAGTTTTGATTTCAAAATATAATTCTAAAGTTATAACCTCATTAACATGATACAATTATTCTAAAATTACAAAAAATCAAACTAATGACTCCTCTCAACAGCTTCCCGAACATATATAAACAATGTTTTATACACAGACATTCATGTGCAACATCATTAACATACAACAGTATATCTTATTCTATATAATAATATTCTTCCAATACCTTTTTAAGCCTATAACATACAATGTAAAAATTCTGTTTAATTTAATACACAAAATGGTCTAGATTTAATATGCCCAAGAATACTGATTACAGTGGATAAAATCTACTTTTCAAGAAATATTTAATTTAAGCATTAAATTTTAGATATGGGGCTATTTTAATGTTTTCTCATACAATATATATTTAAAACTTTTTCTAGTAATGCTAATTTAAAGAATGAATCATATTGAAGTAAGATAATAAATGGTACATTTCAGGTATTGTCTTTCAACTAAAACTATAAAGCAATGATATTATTTAAAATAGCAAACAGCTTCAAAATAAATATAATCCCTTCAGCATTGAATAAATCATCAATAATTTTTTTCCAAATATTAAGTCTATCTGGACATATAATACCTATCATGGTTTACTTAACAGCTTTACCACTCACTATTTTCAAAACTTAAAATTATTTTAATGGAAACAAACAAAAAAAAATTGAAAGATTTTCTCTGAAAAATATTTTAAAACATACTGTTATCAAATAAGAAAAGACTAAAAAATAATACTAATATATTTTAAAATTTGTCTAGAATTCGATCAAGAGCCTGCTACATAATACTTAAAAGAAAACTATAAAACCATGTTGTATACATAAACAGAAATTTGCTATGTATGAATACCTATTATAAGCAATATAAAAATTAAATATATTACACTTAAAATAATTTCCATTGCAAATTACTATTAATTAGTATTTTCAAATAAACAAAATGTGTGTCGACTTTCCCTCATATGTATTTTCTTTAAATTTAAGAACTTAAAGCACTTTTAGGCAAAAAGTATGTTTTCTTTGCCTACTTCTTATAACTACTTTGAAGATGATAAGTACAAAAAAAAATTTACAAACAATAATAAAATAAATAATGTATATGTTATACAACTCACCTGATGTAAAGCTGGTCCCAATACTGGAACAAGGAATCCTTGATATAAATATTCCATTAATTGCTCTTGGACTAAGGGATGAGCCACCTGAAGCAAAAGATTTTAGAAAATTAATATTTTTCTATAAATGAGAGGGAAAAAAATACTTATAATGCACAAATACAATTAATCATATTTCTACACACTTAAACTAATAAAAATGCTCCTGAAATAAATTGGAGTTCATGAAACAACTGTAAAACAGTAAATATTTTTTGCAAGCAAACCATTCTATCCAAGTATCCCAATAAGCCATTAAAAAAATATTACCACAACACTATTCAAAAATTCATTAACTAATTACTTTTTCAGCATAATGTACTTCTCTTAAAATATTTTGATGCTAAATACTGTAATTCCAATATAATATTAACACTTTTAAAAAAAAATAGCACAATTTGTAGGTATTCACTTAAAAAGTAATAAGCGATGAATGAATATTTATTGCTAGAATTAAAAAAAAAAAAAAAAAACTTTGGTATTTTTAAATTATACTTCAACAGAAAATTTTAATTAAAAACTTTTGATATTTCAGAATCATTATATATTAAATACCACCACTTGTAAACTATCGCATGAAACATATAAAAGTAGACTTAAGATAAAATATACCATAAAGATGATAATGAACAAACATAACAGTCACCATCATAACATATCACAAATAACTTAATAACAAAGAATAAACAAAATTGCATATATCTTCAACAACAATTAACTTATACAATTAACATAAATTGCATATATCTTCAACAACAATTAACTTATACAATTAACATAAATTGCATATATCTTCAACAACAATTAACTTATACAATTAACATAAATTGCATATATCTTCCCCTAAAAAAATTACCACTGACATTATAACTTAACCTTTGGATGACCAGGAGGAAATTTGAAATGTAAAAGGCAATGTGGGGTCATTCAGTGACCTCGTTAAAAACATATATTTAATTACCATATTTTATAAAACTCAAAACTTAGCTTTAAAATCATTTAAGATTTGCAATCAAAGAAAAAAAATAGAAAATGTAATACAGTTGCAACAAAATGCTTCAAAAATTAAAGGATGATTAATTCATATCAGGATTAAGAATTCGAAAACAAAATGTTTAATTCAACTTAATTAATCACACTTATGATATATTGTAAAGATTTTTGCAAACAAATCAATTGTACTTATTACATTTCTTGGTAGTTTTTTTTTTTTTTTTTTTGTCAGGATTTCTGAAACATACAATGTACCAACTACATTTGGAAAAAGTTCTGTTTCAACACATTTTTGTACATGGCCTTCTGCCTTTTCCAAGATCAACCTAATGTTTTCTGTGAAATGCTATGGTAGTCACATAGTAAAATCATAATAGCTACTTGACAAACTAAGATCATTTCAAAATAATGAAGAAATAATCTCCCAACTTTCACATTTTCTAAAATTTGTGTACACACAACAAATGCGTTGACTGTGTTATATCAACCATATGAAAAATAGTATTACACAGGACCATCATTTAGTATTACACATATATAAATACTCACCCATCATTTGGTTCAAGCTATCTACACTCTCTTTGCAACAATTATGTTCAAATATCTCTTGGAATTTGAAGTGATGTTCTTAAACTGATAAATTCAAGTCAAAATACTTGATTGATAAAATGACTATTACTCTGTTATAACACATGGATCAATAAGTTCCGAGACTAACCCAGAGATGGCGCTCGTAGTAAACCAGTAACCAGGTCTTTCTAGAGTACTAACCTTTGCTTGAAACGTGTCAAAATTGTAAGTCGATCGGACCAGAAACAGCTGAGTTATCGAGGTTGGAGTAAAGTCATTTTGTAGTTTGTTTAAAAAATGGAAAAAACTGAGTTTCGTGTAGTGATAAAACATTGTTTTTTAATGGGTAAAAACACCATGCAAGCGAAACAATGGATTGAAAAATGTTACCCAGACTCTTGTCCATCAAAAGCAACGATTTGTCGGTGGTTTGCCGAGTTTAAACGTGGTCGTACCGACACAAATGACGCGGAACGCTCGGGTAGACCTGTGGAAGCCGTTACACCGGAAAATGTGAGTGAAGTGACAAAAATTATAATGAAAGATCGTAAAGTGAAGCTCCGTGAGATTGCTGAGATGACACAGATATCATATGGAAGTGTATTTACTATCCTTCATGAAAAATTGAGCATGAAAAAGGTTTTTTCCAAGTGGGTGCCGCGATTGCTTTCGATGGAACAAAAACAGCAACAAGTCGATGATTCAGAAAGCTGTTTATCGCTATTTACTCGCAACAAAAAAGATTTCTTGCGTCGTTACGTGACCATGGACGAAACATGGATACATCACTACACTCCAGAGTCGAAGCGGCAGTCATCTGAGTGGCGCACAGCTGGCGAAAGCCGTCCGAAAATGCAGCAGTCAGCTGGCAAAGTCATGGCATCAGTTTTTTGGGATACGCATGGCGTGATTTTCATTGACTACCTCGAAAAAGGTAAATCGATCAACAGTGATTATTATATTGACTTGCTGGTGCATTTGAAGGAGGAAATCGCAAAAAAACGACCGCACATGCAGAGAAAAAAAATCCTTTTTCACCAAGACAATGCACCCTGCCACAAGTCGATGAAAACAATGGCAAAATTGAACGAATTGGGCTTTGATCTGCTTTCCCACCCACCCCATACTCGCCAGATTTAGCCCCCAGTGACTACTGGCTTTTTGCTGATCTTAAAAAAATGCTCCAGGGGAAAAGATTTGGCTCAAATGAGGAGGTCATCGCTGAAACTGAAGCTTATTTTGAAGCGAAAGATAATTTTTTTTATAAACATGGTATTGAAAAATTGGAAAAGCGTTGGAACGATTGTATCACCCTAAAAGGTGATTATGTTGATGAATAAAAAAAAAATTTGCAAAAAAAATGTTGTTTTCAATGTTAGTCTCGGGACTTATTGATCCATGTGTTACTGAAGCACATATGAAACCCTCATAGCCTCTTAAGAAAATATAGTATTTACATAAATTTCTACATGAACCTTTTTTTTTTTCAGTTTCATACAACCATTTATCGTTCTTTGGTCTATAAGTTTTTTAGTTTACAATAGCAAGAGATGTAAAAAAGACATCTGCTGTAATATCATGAATCAAAGACAATCCATCAGTCATCTTTCCATTAAAGTACTGTGGCTCAAGAATACCATCAATACAGTTTTATAACATTAACTGCCATATGAAGTCATTTAACAACCCCAAATTGAAAAAATGCAATTGTTATGTGTTACAACGTAACAAAAAAGCATCTGAAATTTAGGGAATATTTTACACTTAAGGCACTATGCGCCAAATGTGGCGGACATACCTTGTGATTGAACTGCAGAGCAGCCCTGTGTTGGCGATAACGAAGGTTTATTTTGGCAAAAGAAGTCAGTTGCTCTGCTGTTCTACACAAGCGAGGTGACCTGCCACTCTCCCCCCCTTTATCGAAAGATGTAAGTTATCAATTCATAATATTTTAATTTAAATTCCTATTCTGTAATTAAGACCTGACTCTGTGCTGAAATGATTTAATATAATTTGGATATATTCTAAAAATAAAGTCAAGAATTAACTGTGTACTTCTGTTTCATCGCATTGTGTGTGAGGTGTGTTTTTATGTATATTGATTGTTTCAATTTGAAACAGTCACTCAGTGATACCAACTATTAAAAAAACGCCACTATTACGATTGTCCAACTCCGTAACATTATGTATTTATTTTTTCTTGTAGGAAGCAATAACTTCAGAATTTGTAATAAACAGTCTAAAACTCAACTATAAAAATACTGAAACAATACAATTTTTTTTAAAATTAAACATTTGGCAAAAATTCATATTAGAGTTATTTATGATCCAACTTAGTCACCCGAAGTTTAAACAATAAACAGTATACAAATTTTCCACTAAATAATTCAATATGCTTTCATGACTAAAAACCTTTCAATAACATTCTATAGATAAACAATTTACCTGAATAACTGCATTACAAAATTCCAAAGAATTTAAAAACATTGCAAGCTCAGGCATTTCAGATATATCTTCAGGTGTAAACTGATGCCAATCTTCAGCAACATTTGGCAATTTTCTGGGCAATAGAGAATAAAGCCCACTTAAACCAGTAGCCAATACCTACAATAATAATAATAATAAATAATACCTGCAATTCAACTGGGGTTTTATTTATATCAGATAAACATCTCATTGTTTGAGAGAGATAAAAAAAAATTTAAATGTTAACTTTAATAATATTAAAAAGAGAGAAATAAGATCAAGATTCTTACAGGGCAAAAATTTGAATGCTCAGCAATATAGACACCTATGCTTTCATTTCTTCTTGACAAAGCCATACAAAGCAATAAAGCATCTCTAGCTTGTTGGCCAATGGCCCCTTCTCGGTGGACAAATGGTATTAGAAGAGAAAATATTAAAAACCTACAAAAAAATAAATAAAAGCAAACAAAATTTAAAATATTTTACAGCATTTTTTATTCAGTAAGACATAGAGATCAACTTCTAGTTTTTTCTAAAATGCATGAAATGGTAAACATTCTGAGGATTCAGAACCATCCTAATGAAAATAAATTTAAACATTCAATTTACTAAAAAAAAAAAATTCATTATTCTATTAATTATTTAAAATTATACGCAGCAGGAATTTGTTAATGCCAAAGTAACTTATAAATTTTCTCTCTTAATGAGGCATACAATGATTTTATTATAATCAAGAACACATCACAAAAAAAAACAAGATATAGCCTTGAAAACTATCTTATTTATACCCATTTAAGTGTGCAGCATTTTGTATCATAATTAATGCAACTTTTATTTTCAAGCCCCAATGTAAAAAATATGTTCCAGATTACAAAGTATATCTATGAAAAAAAAATTAATTAAAAACCCACTACAATAAAATTAAGTTTAAAAAAATCCAATGGTTATTTAATGAAATTTAAAAACCTTAAGATTTGTTTTTCTTCACTAATTTTTCAGTTACTGATATTTTTGGATATTTCACTGATCTTCAAAAATATTTGTAACTAGAAAATTAGTAGAAAAATAATATATCTTATACATAAATGCACTGCAGAATTTTCAAATCATAATAGTTCTAAGTAACAGATTTAGAAGTGTTAAAATATGGTTTCTCTTTAATAACTACAAAGCTAATTTAAGGGAATACTAAAGCTAAAAAATACCTAAAAATGATTATTATTTTCAAATAAACATAGGTCATTTTAATTTACTTAATTAGTCAATATTTATCATACAGCAAAATTAGGCAATTGATACTTTTAACAATTGCAAAATGCTTACACAGAGGTTAAAAATAATAAAAAATTAAATTTTTCAATAAAAAAATATATTTCAAAAATACATATAGTATTGTAAAAATGTTCTAACATTTTAAAACTTATCTCTTATAAAATTACACTCAAGCATATGCATAAAAAAATTTTACTCATAATATTTATTACATTTGATGGAATTGTTCCATAAAAAATTTAATTATTAATTAAATATAATTTTCTACAGTGTTATATAGAAAAACAAGAAATATCCATGTTAATTTAATAAGCAGTTGAGCATTATTGAAAACAATTAAAAGAGCACTAAAGTTCTTAAAAAATATTTCAAATATAAATATTTTACTTTAAAAATATTAAAATAATCACTATCATTAAAATTAAATTATTTTCAATGAAATTTATGATAATGCAAGTAAAATACATTAAAAAATAAGTAATTATATCAACCATGAGATACATTTATTGGTAAAGTGTTAGTTATTTTAAAGCAAATATTCATTCAGAAGTCAAAAGTTTTCATTTATTCTAATGCAATGCTATATATTTTTTTAATAATTACTTTAATATTTATTTTATTGAAACTAAATATTAATCAACTCTGTTCATTTATTTATCAATAATATTGAAATTAGTAGAGGTCATTTTCGATGAACAATCCCACATGAAAACCTTTGAACTCTTACATTTCTGGAAAATTCTAAAAATGTACATTAAATATATAACTTTTTACAATAACATTTTTTAAAATTAATATCTGGATTTTTTTTTAATTCCCAAAATACACATTAACAAAAATCGAATACTATAATCAACAAAATACTAAGAAAAATTTAAAAAAAAAAATAAATAAAACATCTAAATAATTTTATATAACTGTAAATAAATTTTATATAAGTGGGTAAGAAGTATCTCCTAATAATTGTATACAAGACATATAATCTAAAAATTTTATATATTAAATTTTTTCCTCAGTAATAAATTCACTATCCACTTCAGAATCAATGATTTTTGAACACTTAAAAATGCAATGTTTTAAAGATTTAAATTACTATTACAAAAAATATAACTCATTTCACTATTTGGTTATATTTCCCATCTCATTTAATTTTAATTATAATGTAAGAATTTGAAAACTAGCAAAAATAATCTTGCCCAAATTTTTTACTAAGAAGTATCAATTAGACATAGTCAAATCATAGACTGACTCATTGTTAGAGTATAATGTACAAAATTATTATTACAGAGTTCCATATATTTATAGAAAAAAAATATGTAATAATAAAATACTTTAGACTTCTTTGGTTGGAGGAGAGAGAGAGAGAAGGGAGAGATTAAATCTTAGAAATGTTAAAAGCTGGAAAATTTAGATTGGGGTTTAAATTTTCTCACATTTTTCATATCTCACTCAGTTTTCTTCATTGATTATATTTCATATATGTGACTAACAATAACAAATACCATTAATAAAATATTTTACTTCCTTTGGTTAAAAAAAATATAAATCATTAAAATAATAAAAGACTCCAACACATATGTAAACCAGTTATCACAAACAGGGGAAGGGACATTTTTTAATTTTAGTTTTTTATTAACAGACACATTATTAGACAGATTTAATGTGCATCAGCCCCGGCTACACAGTAGGTCTTTAGCAGCCAAGGATCGAACCTGTGACTGAACGAAAACAGCTCACCACGAATCTGAAGCCATGACCAGTAGGCTACCGCGGCCACTGGACATTTTTTAAAGATAATGCTCACTACACACATAAATATTGAAAATATTAGTTACCATTCAGAACAAAAAGATTAAAAAATAATCCAACCCCTTTCAATTCTAGATGAAGAATTATAATAACTAATATTTTTGTAGAAGCAGATATTATTTTAATTTTAAAAAATAATAATCGGATATTTTACAATATTTATCTTATTGGAGATACATGCTTGTAAGTGAAAATCAATAAATAATTCTAACTTAAATAGGTTGCTAGTATTACATTTTGCATGTATAAAGTCAACAAAAAAAATCACATCATATGAGGCATAAAGCTGAAAGGTTACAAAACACTTTTCAAGTCATGCTGAAAGGATGAATAAATTAAAGAAAACATGCCTTCTACAACATCAGAAATAGAAACAAGCGTAATTACAGCAGAAAATATATCACTAAAAGTACTGACCAATAATAATCTTAAAAATTAGAAAAAATAAATATAAATTAGTCATCCCAAACATTTAAAGCACTTAACATTCATTAATAAAATCAGTATATTCCAAAAATTCTAAAAAATAATGCAAAACACAATAAATAAGTAAAAAAATAAACAATATAATACTCTATAAAAGAAAATACAAAAACCACAAGAATAAAATGAAAATTAAATAAAACAAACAAACCATGCAACCAACACATACATGTCTCGTTTTTCTGACCTTGTTGATCCATGGTCAGAGCTTGCACCAAAAAATACTTGTAGTAAATCAGGAAATTGAGTGAGGCAAACACATAATGTATTCAACAAAATAATAAGTCTCTTCTCAACTTCAACTGGTGCACAATCACCACATGATGCAAGGAGTCTTAACAGTGGACGTACAATTGGTTTATGAAAGAGTAAGTCTTGATGACAATTTGTAACTAAAATCTAAAAGAAACATTAAATAATTCTTAAGAGTATACAAAATATAAAACACACGCATATCAGTAAAAGTAATACAAAAAAAGAAACATTAAGACATTGTAATTAAAAAAAAATTCTAAGTGGATTGATTCTAAATTTTTGCTTCAATAAAGTAGAGACGCATATAAGCCACAGAGATAAATAATTTCGGTTTAATTTTCAAAAAATTTACCAAATACTATAATTATGTAAAATACTATATCGAAAATAATAAAATATGATGTATAAGCATAAAATACACCAGAATTACATTTAATTTAAACCAAAATTTTGCACATTAAACTGGTAAAAAAAATGACATGTAGAAATGAAAATTTTGCCAGGTATTAAAAATAATTTTAAAAACAATTATAAGAAACACTTTTTAATATTTGAATAAAATTAGGAAATTTAAAAATCACTCTTATGAAAAAAAATTACAATAATTTCAAACACACATCAAATTTTAATTCAAAAAAAAAAAAAAAAATCATGCATTAGATTTGTTCATACATTAGATGTTCATACTTTGTAAGGTCCAAATGGATCCTGAACATAAATATAAATTTAAAAAATTATGAAATTATTGAAGAGTTACTAATATTTGTGTGTATATATGTATGTATATATATATATACTTTCGCTTTTCTTCACAATATTTTGCTTTCATAAAGGCAAAATATATAATATATTATTTAAAATTAAATTTCTGTAACGATAATCATCCACACATCCTAATTAAGTTTTAATACATGAACTTCAAAAACATTTCTTTTAATAACATTAAAATATACACATATATATTCTAAATTCACTACTAAGAATTTTTTTAAAATACAAATGCATACCTCATAAAATTTCAGCTGTTCCAATTTTAAAATATTTACGAATTCTCCAGTTCGGACAGACCAAGAAAAAAGTTTATCTAAGCATCCTTCCATCAATAAATAACTTAGGAGCGGCCCAGTTGGTTCAGGATCTGCTTGTGCATTTCCATTGGAAAGACATGCTGTTGACTGTTGTGCTTCTTGCAATAACAAAGTTATCATTTGATCTAGATTGTTAATAACACCAGTAACATCGTCTGCTGTTGGCAAAGACTGCTGCCATGATCTGTAAAAAATCATTTACTACAAATATAACAAAATTACTCAAGAAAATTAAAAGCTTAAAATTAAAATATTATTCAATTACAAGCGGTTGGTCAGCATTGACTATTGTCATATTATAATAGCACTTAACAATGAGAGTCAGTTCTCCAAAAAAAAAAAAAAAAATCCAGAATATCTTCAATATGAAACATTTTGATTAAAATAATAAATTTCAATTTTTAGAATGTAACAATATAAGGAATTTGAGATATAATCTTTTAAAAAAAAACAATGTTTTGATATTTAAACATTTAAAGCTGTCTCACCAATAGTATTTACTTGCAAATTAATTAGCATTGTTGCGGAAAAATTTTAGACTTATTTGATAGGCATACATTTAGTTATCATACAAACCCATTTTTCTCAATGATAGAATAGGCTTGTTGCCAATGGGTCCTAAATACTTCCAGGCAAGCACCTTCAGGTAACTTTGGTGGCAAAGTAAAGGAATATTTGCGAAGGCTAGATCGCAAAGGGCTGTCACGCTTGAACATCCAACTCATTATGTGCTTGATTAAATTAGTTTACCTCCATTTAGAATGTGAAAATTTCCTTTTACGGATCATGATAAATGATGGTCACTGAAAATACAAAAAAAAATTTAATTTTCTAAAATAACACTTAAATTTATAAGCAACATTTTAATTCCATAACTTATTACTATGATATAATCAGTAAAAGAAAAGCTATTTATATTTATTCATAATAAGACAAAAATTATTTTAAAATTAAATATAAAACAACAATTTTTAGAAAATTTCTTAAATCAATCATTTTGTACAAAGTTTATTTTTTACTAATACATATTTTTCAAATTCATAACTAAATAGCTGAAAATAGTGTATACAAACTTGTATTTGATTACAAAAAATACACTTTATACAATAAATATTTTTAACAATAGATTCAATTAATTTCTTAAGATGAAAAAAAGTATTGTTTCATTCACAAGATTACATTTTCTTGTAAACTTCCTTAGAACTGAAAGATAAAAATATAAAAACTGAACATTTATGATAAACTTCCCCCAAAAAATTTAAGTTGAAATTAAATTCAATTACTATAGTTAAAATGTTACATTAATTATGCGTGCATTGTTATAGAATAATTATTACTTTAAACATAATAAATTTGGAACATTGCCTTTTATCACTAAGCAGATGTAAAAAAGAAAGATTTTAAAACAAACCATTAATTTTTCAATTATGTTTTACTTAATGTTTACTTTCATTCCCAATTCATATCCAAACTACAAATATACAGTTTGAAAAAGCAACAAAGATTTATATTCAAGTTTCAAGTCACATTTAAACAAAATTACTTTCGGCACTATAACCTGAAATCATTTTAAAAAAAATGAATTTAAGAAAATTAATCAAAAAGAGTATGTATGAAATTAGATAAAATTCATTATATTTACTACTAAAAATTTACTCCAAATACTACATTTAATCCAAAAACTCCTTTACTTTAAAATATTCACATCAATTTTAAAATTAATTACAAATAGAATGAAAATTCTTTATTATGCTTGAAAACATACACATACATAGGAGAAATATAAAATAATTATAAATAAAATAAAAATTCTGATCAGATGTCTTAATTCGCAAATATTCTTACATTCAGCTAAACATAAATATTTCATTTCAGAAATAAATCTTTCTTAAAATTTGCTTTGTATGTCACAGGGTAACAAAGATAAATACAAGAAATAAATATCTAATCTTAAATACACACTACAAACATACGGATTCAGATAAGAACATGTCATACTTCCTCAAGTAGCAAAGAAATTATGAGCTAAAACAGAATTATCATTACATAATTACTTAAGACATGTTTCACAACTAACTTATTTTCACAAATAATTATTTCAAGAGCTGTTAATGGTGAAAAGTTTATAAAATAGAAAAATTATTCAAGATACATTTAAAATCAAACCATATATTTATATGTTCCTTAAGGTTTATTAAAAGTCACACTTTAAAAGATATTTAAAAAAAAATTTAAAAATTTGAAAATTAAGAGATAAATTTGAAAATAGCATTTTGTCAATTTTTCGAATGATATAAAAGATATCTACTTTCCCACAATGTAAAGTTTACAAGATATTATGTTTAAATGCTTAATTTTATGAAATATTAATACCGTAAACTTGGTAAAATGCACATGAATTTCAACACACAAAAAAATGTGCTTTAGAAACCATTATGGCAATAATTGCATGATGATTTTGATGTTACTGATACCAAAATTATTATATATACACTATGATACAAAACACCATAACTGACTCTCGATATAACGTCAACACAAATATTAAAAAATAATAACTAGTTAATTGCAAAAAAAACAAACTTTAATTTAAAACACATTTTTTTTTAAATAGAAATATTGGTTTAATAGATATGGGTGTCATAATCTATCAAAAAATAAACTTTTAATGTACCTAAACGTACCGCATTTTCCTTACAATAATATTTTCGAATGTATCTTTGATTAAGTGCGTAAAATACTTTACTAACAGAAATGTAAAATTGATTTTCTTTATATTCCATTGGAAATTTATATGGAAAACAGATGAGTTCAAAATGTTACAACTGTATTTCATTCGCACAGCTCAGCACATAAAACTGATTTAATTTTATCCACAGGACACATAGAAACAAAATTAAATTTCAAATGTTTCTAGTTAAAAATAATGACACAATTACAATTTCTTAATATTATTGCGAGTTTCAAGTATTGAAAATAGTAAACAATTATCTAAGTACGAATTACTTATGTATTCTTACTTCAAAAGCGGTTCATCTACTGATAAACAATATAGTACACTTCTTTGTACAATTATACAAGATAGATCTATCAGAATTAAATTAATTCCAGTAATAATTTAATTATTGTCGTAACAGTTAAGTAATATATATATTTAAAATGTAAATATTGAACTCACAGATTGATTGCTTCACACGACTCCTCCATGAGTAAACCTACTCTCGATCACCAGTTATGCAGCAATACACAAAAATTTTGATAATTTTTACAGATGGTTACTAAATTTCTGATATAATAATTTAAGCTGAGGAAAACTAAATGTAAATATCTATAAAACTTAAAATTAATATTTCGTCTTTTTTCTTGAGATTATGAGAAAGTCAATACGCTCTTCATCGAGGCTACAAGATGGTCGTCGTTTGTGTCGATATACTCTTTCATAATAACGACGGGAACAAAATTAAATCACTAATTCTGGCTTATATACTTAGGCATTTTGTTCATATATCGTCAAAGTTTCTTTTCACTCAATATTAGTGATTTTCGCTTCTACTTAAATCAATTATTGTGTAGTTTTATGAAAGGTTCCTGTATAATAACAATCCACAGTTTACCTAGCCTATTTACTCTTGACTTTCCGATCACTATATTTAGATTTGATGCTCGTGAATTATGGTTTGTTCATATATACACTATAGGCAGACTTTATCGATTAAAGATGAAAATTGTTGTTTGAATAACTTATTGTAAAGGGGTAAGAAAATTTTTCTGAAGTTTTTCAGAATAATTATATGCCCTTGGTAACTATCTATACTCATTCCAACAAATTTGCCGATAAATTTATTACTTCTGTACTTACTGATTTAAATATAGTAAATTTCGTTGTTGACTATTAATTGACTCTTTTATTATGACTTCGTTTTTATTTAATATTGTTTTTGTTTTGTACTGTTCCCTTTAAATCACGGTGTTTACATTTGTCAATTCAGGCATGTCTAGATAATTTGATTAAACTTTCTCTTAAAAATTTGTTGTTTTAAAACTAAAGAGTGATTTTAGAAGTATAGTGATGCAATTTCTTTTGAATTTAAGTGAATGCGGTTTGCTTAAAATTGTATTTATGTATTTAATATGCTTGTATTTATACTCGTGTTTATTCTGTTAAAATTAACAATATGTTCTTATAAATGGTTAATTTATTGTTTTAAAATAAGAAAAATATATTGATTAGTAATATGTATTCTGTAGAAATTGTTGTCTTGCTCAATGTATCTAAAGGTCAAATGGTTATATTTGAATATGAATTATATCTTTGAGATCATTACTTTTTTAAAAAATATGACAAAGCAGAATTAAATTACCTAATGTTTTGTAATATTGTATTCTTAGTTGTATTTTTATCCATAAATATGTTTCGTTGTTTGCAAAGTTTATTGATTAGCATAATTATTAAATAATTGTTGTTAAAGCCTTTGCTCTCTTAGAGACCATATCTTAATTTCTAATGATTAAATTATCTATTTTTTGAGAAAGTAAATCTATAAATTGGTACAATTTTAAATGCAACTTTTTTAACAATTTTATTGCCACTTACAATAATAACCTTTGTTGCTTTATGTCCCATAAAACCAACCAATCAAAGCAAATTAGAATTGCAGATTACATAGTGTCTAAGTTATCTAGATACTACATTTAGGTGTGTAAGTTATCTAGATATTACATTTGATGTTATATATTTTGTTGTAATTGTCAAGTTTATCAGACAAAATGTATGCTTTATATTATGCATTAATGCTGTCAAATTAATGTAATTATTTCCCCATTCTGGTTTCATTCATAAATGTTTTTGTGAACACAATTTTAAAATAATTTTGTCTTATTAAAATTGTGTTTAAATATAAATTTTAAAAAACTGTATCTTGTTAATTTTTTTTTTATTCTGTTATATAAATAAAAGATCCTGATGCTTTAGAAATTTATAATGAAAACTTTCTACATTTTTATTGATGAATTTTACATATTGTTTAACATATACATCTTCTGTATTCTGTGTTAATTCTAGACTTTTAATTGATTTACAGAGTTAATAATCCCTTCTCTTACTATGGTGGAACTGGGAAAAGACACTGAAAAATGTGATAAAACTGTAAAATGTTTTACGATGGATGAGGCATTTTTAAATGATCTCCTTGAGTGTTCAGTGTGTTTAGAACAACTAGATAGCACTAGCAAAGTCCTCCCATGTCAACATACTTTTTGTAAGCGATGCCTTCATGAGATTCTTAACTCTCACAAAGAGCTACGTTGTCCTGAATGTAGGATTCTTGTGGATTCAAAGATTGAAGAGTTACCGTGCAATATATTGCTGGTCAGACTGTTAGAAGGGATAAAAAACAATGTGCGGCCCAAACGTATTGGGAGTAGTACAGATATTACTCCGAGAAGTGCAGAATCTTCTGGTCAGCAACAAACACCTCCACATCCGCAGCTACCTCAACCTCTGGGTAGCTTACCAAGAACTCCAAGTGCTACAGATCTACGAATGGTGCCAAAGCAGGTTAGAAAACATTGTACAGGATTTTTGCATTTGTATATTAATTCTTTCTTCAATTTTTGAGAGAAATTTTTTTTAATTGTTGAGATATGAATTAAAAATAAAGTCATAGTATATGGCAATCTTGGATAAAACTCTTTATTTTTCAGCAGTATTCTATACTTATATTGATGTTACATGGTAACAATTGCTGGAGAATTTTTAAATGTCCCTTATTATGTTCAGAAGAATGTTAGTATTTTTGTTTAAAAGTTTTCGTTGATTATAAATTTAACTTAATATTTTGACATGTTTTAGACTAATGTATATTAATTATGTAAATAAAAAACTTTTCATTCAACATTTATGGAATAATGCTTCAAAACTGTTGACTAAAAGATGTGATTTTTTTTTTGTGTATAAAAAATAAATTTTATTCAGATTTCATTGAATTATTAAAATTTTATAAATGAATTCAACCATATCTACTGCTAACTTGTTTTTTACTGTGTAAAATTCTATTACGCTTATATAAATTATTTTTTTACATATTAAATGAGAAATGCAAATTTGATTTCAATTATAAGATTTAGAATAAAATTTGTATTTATAAGATGTTCCTAGGTAGAAATGTTTAGATTTAATGTTATGATATTCATAGGTTCTACAAGCTTGCCCCTGTGCTAAAGCTCTGTATCCATATGAAGCCAAAGTACCTGGGTAAGTTTTAAAACTTTTAATTTTAGTAAGAAGTATGAATTTAAAAAAAAAAAGAAAAAGACTTAAATTTAAAGTAAGGTAAAAACCTTGGAATGCTTCATATCACTACTTTAAATTCCGTAGATTACTCATTTAAGTTCTCACTATCACAATAAATGTACGAAGTGGACTATAAAATGTATTTTTAATAACTCATCAGGCACCTGCTTACAGTGCCTTCACACATGGGTTAATATTTCCCATTAAACTTCCATACCACCCTTCAGAATGGTTATACTAGAAATGAATAGTTAAGAGTTAAAATTTAGGTGGTATGGTGATTGCATGAATAGTTTCTGAACAATAACTATAAACTAAATAGTTATAGTTCAGAAAATTTTTCTGTTGCCCTTTATTAATCTAAGAATATGATTTCAATTTAAATATTTTTTAATTTCATTGTAAGAAAAGAGAATTTACATTATATATTAGATTCCCCACTCTACTTCTACCTTAATACGGATGAACTGAGAAAGGAATGGGAATCTCTTTATTTAAAAAATGTTAAATCATTTTTATTTTCACAAAATATTGTTTTATAAGCTGTCTAACAATACTTCCTTCCCTTGATGATAAAATTTTTATGAATTAATAAATGCCTAAATTAGCATTGTAATATATAACATTTTTAAGTTTTTGAAATACTAATTGCTTAGGTTTAACTCTTTCAAGAGTCATTTTGTTCATATTTTCATTCTTTTATAAACTATTATAAAACATTAATTAAATCTATATGAATAATTCTTTATTTCAAAATGTTATGCTTTATTATAGTAGAAATGGACCATCAGTGTCTATCTCCAGATATTTCTAAAGAATTAAAAATTTTAAACTATTTTTCACATTTCTTTCTTTTCAAAAGTCAAATTCATGAAATTTGTTTCATCCCTTTATTGAAACAAATGTTGTTCATGCCCTTTAGGCTAATAATGAAGTTCTCTCTTATTTAACTCTTTGTGTATCTTGCATTTATATTTATGAGAAATAATTCAGGTAACTTTTTATTCAAAACTAAAATTTAACCTACTGAATATAAAAATATTCTTTTTTAGTATTTCTGCTAAAGACTTTTAAAATGTATATTAACAATAATTATTTTGCTTGTTTATTCTTATGGGGTATTTGTATTTTCTCTATTTGTAGTGATCTTACATTCAAGAAGGGGGATGTAATTATCCTTCGAAAGCGAGTGGATCAAAATTGGTTTTATGGGGAGCTTGCAGGAAAATTAGGTTTTGTGCCTGCTAGTTTTGTTCAAGTTGTTGTACCTATACCTTCTCATGTGCCACAGTGTAAAGCTCTTTATGATTTCCAAATAAGTAGCAGTGAAGAAAAAGACTGCCTCACTTTTGGAAAAGTAAGTTAGTTTATATATATATATATTTATTGAATGAATTTTAAACTTTAATGGCTTATAATTTCACTTTGGGGGGGAGTAAAACCATAAAATTATGTATTCATTGAAAAGATAAATCAAAAATTTAAAACAATAACTTTTATAAAGAAATCTTTATTGGAACAGAACAATTAAAGAAGAAAATTGGAATCCATAGAAAAGGAGATAAAAAAATTGCTCACAATGTCCGCTAATAGTTGGGAAACTTGGGTCTCTGTTTCTCTGTTACAGCTTGATAATCTTTCAATGGAATAAATAAAGTTTTTTGGTTCTGTAACTGTTATAATATGAAACCAAGATTGAATTATTTCTTGCATTTTCAGTTTTGTTCCTGGTTGCTTCTGTTTAACAAGTTTGCTTAGTTGTCTCTATAGATTTTCAGTAATTAAGTGTTTGGGACATTCACAGACAAATCCAACAGTGGAACATGATTATTTTGGAATAATTTTCTGTGTTTTATAGTAATATAACATAAAGCAAAATATTGTTGAAAAACAAATGGTTCATCATTCTTGGAAAAGGTCATGTATAGAAGAAGATTCTCAAGTTTTTTTTCATTTTTGTACATTTTAGCATTTAAATTCCCATGAATCATGCAAATTCAGCTTACACTGTGTTCTAAATGTGTTGAACTGTAAGTGTTATTCTATCATAATGCAAATCTCATTTTCTCCTTATTAATTTTATACCATCACTACCAAACAGGCTGATTTTGGTTTCATTACTCCAAATCACATTTTGCTGTTGATCTACTGTCCAATCAGCATATGTTTTAGTCCAGTTTAATTTTTTCAACCTTTGTCTGAGAAATAAAAAAAGGGTCTTTTTTTTTCTGGAATTTTAGTATTAACATCAATTTCCTTCAGTCTGAATCAAGTAGACCTAGCACTCATCTTCACATTGCATTCTGCTATTTCATTTTGTATTCTCCTAGATGATTTTTTTTCTGCCTTCACCAGTTGTATTTTTTGTTTGATTGGGTTGGCTTGTATGTCTGCAAAAATTTAGAAATGTCATCTTGGTTATGATTCGATCAATTCTTTTACTAATTTCCTATTACTATATCCATGTTCAATAAACAGAGCAATTTTACTTCACTTTCTGGATGACCAGTCAACTTTTTGTGCCATTTATTTACTTTTATTATGTTTTATCTTGCCAAAGGAATATAAATTGACAGATTTATTGGAGCACTTAAACTTGTAGGCTTTCAATATCTTTATCTGGTATATTTGAGGAGCATAACATCTGCCTTTACCTTACCACAGCTGCATTAAGAAAAATTAAATGTTGCTTGAAGAATTAGGATAGAAATAAGAATTTTAAGTTATAAGTGAAGTTGTACACCATTGGCGGCTCAGAGTTTAGTTGATGTGGTTATGTTTATGCCACTTGCCAGAGAGTGGGAAAAGCATCTTATTTGAGTGATGGAAAAAGTCAGGGGAAATGCAAATGGCTTTCGCTGACTCTAATGTTACCACCCTCCCTGAGAATGGCAGCATTTCATCATACTTAACTTTGGTGCATGGGATTTGCTGATATTTCTATTCAGCGTGATATGCTTTGCTTTAATGATTAGAGTATTTTGAAGTTTAAAAGTTAAATAGGATGCTTCTTGGTCTTTTAATTTTAGAATCAGTAGTGTAATTTTTGATATTATGTAGAGATTTGTTATCAATATTTTTAAGAATTGCAGAGAATTTGGTAGCTGTGTTTTGCATTATATTTTTAATGGTTAGGATGTTAATGGAATTGTTGATATCAACATTTCTCTTAAACCATCTGGCATTTAAAGTTTGTCTTAAAACATGATTTTGAGATCTTTCTAGTTAGTATATATAAGTTTTCCAGAAAAAACCCAAAATTGGGCAGGAATAAGTAATAATTGATCAGAGAATTGTAGTTTAGATTAGCAATTTGTTACGTCAGGTAAAATTTTCGCATGCTTGTTTGAAATTTCTTTTTAACCCTTTGAGGATTATGAACAAGCCCAGCTTGCATTAAAATAGCACATCAAAATGTTCTCTGACAAGTTCAGCTCTTCCAAAGTATTTCGACCCAAATGTTTGTAGCAGAACCCTACTCACATTGTGAAACTTTTCCTCGATGTCTGCTGACTTCATCTGCATATATTATCCTACATTGTTTGTTACAAATGATATTTACTGGCAAAATTTAATTAGCTTGATAACTTACAAGTAGAACTACAGGCACCTTGAAATTGTTTGCATAATGTGGAAAATGTTCCCGATTTAATTGTTGTTGATCTAGTTATTTTTCTTGTGTGATTTGGTGGGAGTTTGTTGCTGAAAGGGCTCAAAAGCATAAGGTAGATTATTCTGATGATAAATAAGTCTTATGATGATAAAAATATAGATGAATAATTCATGTTTTAAAGTATATTGCACAAAAAGAATTGTAGGAAAATGTTTCAATTAAATGTTTCACAAAGTTTTAAATTGTGTGTATTAATTTAAATATTTTAATTTAATAATTTACAAACCAATATTTATCATTTACTGAATTGTTTACAAGAGCCAATTCCAATTGTAAATGTTACAATAATATTTTGCAAATAATTCTGTAAAGATTATCTTTTAAAAGCAAGCAAACTATTTGTATCACCATCAGATAATGGTGACATTTTCAGAAGCTACTCACTGGGAAAATGGCTGCCACTTCCAGCAACTGTTTGATTGTAGCGCTGAGAGTGAAAGAGAGCGAACACTGTAGATTCTCCTAACCATCTAAAGATTATGATGTATTATTTGAATGGGAGTTGTTTATCTGAAATTACACCTAGGTATTTGGGGTGCTGAGACCAGAGCATTAGGTGTAAATATTTTGAGTTGATTATTTTTCTGTTATTAGAAAAGAAAGCTTATTCCGTTTTGTGGCGTTTAAAGCAATTTACCATTATGAAAAAGAGTATTCAAGGGTAGTAATGTGTAATAAATATGTAAACTATGCTGTTTGTTTTTGTATGTTAGGCCAGTATTAATGTGTCATTAGCATACATGTATGTAATGTCAGTTCAAAGTATAAATGTTCACAAAAAGTGAGATAAGTGTTGGAGCAAGGCCACCAAATGAAAGACAACTTTTCCATAAATTTACTACATTAAAAACTCACTCTCAGGATTTTACCTTCTTCTGGTAAGTATGGGGCATCACTTACCCGAGACACCCTAGTGATAGTTTTCCTTTCTCGTGTGGTTTACTGTCTTTGGCTAATATGAGTGATGCTCTCCTGGGTACCATAACGATCCTTCTCTATTTTTAACCCTCCTCTTTGTCTATCCATTTTTTATCTTTTTTCTATTTTTTTCAAAAGTTAAGGTCACAGTTACACTTTATTTGACACAGCATAGCCTTATCTAGTTCTTGTACCATTAAACTTCATCACTCACATTAAAGAATACAAAAAAATTTAACTTGATACCAATCATCTTATATACTGACAAAATCATACTGTGACATGCTTGGCTCATTGCTTAAATAAAATGACCCCTGATTTGCTTTCTAAACAGTTGTGTTTATTGGCTTCCTTCAAACAATGGTAAAGTACCTGTGCTTCTTTTACCTAGTTTTTTAGTTAGAATTCTTATTAAAATAAAGATAATTAAACAAACACGATTGCATTATGTTGTGGATTAAGTTCATTGGCTTATAATTTGATAGTTTACTCCAAAGTAGTAGAATTATGAGCCATTAAATAAAAAAAAAAAATACTCCTTTATTGAAGAGTTTCCACAATTTTGGCATTTAAGTAATTACTTAAAATATTATTTTTTTTAAATTTTGATGAAACATTTTAAATATTGTTGGAAGAATTTATACATGCAATGCAAGAATAAGTCTAGTATAAACGCTTTGTTTAATTTTAATGCATTGCAGTTATTTGTTTGAGCTTTATTAGTCTAAAACATTTTATTTGGGGGAGGGGAACTGGTTTGTACATCATCAACAATACTTATTTCAGAAAATTACATAATATTAATAAGGATATTCCTAGGGGGAAATATATAACCATTTTGTAAAATAATTTTTTTTGTAAAAAAAAAAAATACCTATGTTTCGTAGAATTAAATTTTGCTTTATAACTATGTATTACTGATTAATTATTTTAATAAAGTTTAGCTTGTAAGCTTTGCATGTTTTAAATTAATTTTCTTATGTAATTATAGGGTGATATTTTAACTGTTATTCGACGAATCGACGATCACTGGGCTGAAGGGAAATTGCGTGATAGAATTGGAATTTTCCCTATATCTTTTGTAGAGGTGAGTGATGTATAATTACTTTTATTAGCAAGATTATGTTTGGTAAATCAGAATAATGTTGTTTAAAAAGTATTAATTTCATGTTTATTCTTGTTTCTTTAATAATTTACATTCTTTAAAAAATAATTTGTATGGTAATTCAATAATTTGTCTTCCAACTAAGTGGAATTAATAAGCCCATAGGTTAAACATATTCATATGCAGATTGTTATAAATGATTTTAATTATTAAATTGGGTAAATTTTGTTTTGATTTTTAATTTATTTAATAGCTGTCTAGTAATCCTTAATACAACTTTATTTCTTACATCTTGATTTATTCCATGATATTAATTGATTTAAATTTTAAAAATTGTTCCAATCATGTAAACTCTGTAGGGTGCTAAATCAAAAAATTTTACTAACCTATTTTGTTTGTTGGATCTGTTGAATGTTTTAAAAACTTAATAGTTTTCATTTTCATGAATTTGGATTCATTCACTTCCACAAGAAATAAAAATAGATAAAAGACCTGTTGTTGCTGTTATGTCACTTAAAAGCAAATTAAACTATATTCACATTATAATGACATTCCCATAACATTAATCCATCTTTTGATTAAACTGCATCAAAATGAGTTTTAAAAAAGTTTTGTAGTCCTCTATGAGAATAAAAAGCATGACAGACTTTAAGAATAAGTATGAATATTGATATTTACACTAGCTTCATGTTTTTATTATATTGTTGTTTAAGATCTCTTAAATTTCCAACTGAAGTTTGTCAATATAAATTTAAAGAAATTTATAATCAAAACAAAATAAATTACATTTAGTAATTTATTTTTTTTAAAAAAAAAAAAAACATCTCAGAAACTTAAATAAAAGGGATTAACATTTATAATAAAACATTATAGCTAGCCTCAAAATGGTAAATTAGAACTCTGTGGAATACTGAATGAAAGAATTGGGGGGGGGGGTTAATAACCTATTTTGCTGGTAGATTAAAGATATGTTTTAAAAACATTGTTGTTATCATTTTCACAAATTAAGATGCATCTACTTCCACAAATACCCCAAATCCTGCTTCACTTATTAACTATGTCAAAGAAATTTTTTTTTTTTTTAATTGCCTTTCTTCTATCAATATCATTCATGAGAGAAATTAGGTTAAAATTATCAGGAAAAAAAATGCACATTGAATTAAGACATCCACAATATTTTCTTAACAGCAAAAGTTTCAAACAGATTCCAGATGCAGTTACAAAAAACGCTCCCTCGTTGTTTAAAGAAAGGCTCTTACAAAATCTGAGTGTCTGTAATTACCCCAAATTAATGATGAGTTCTTAACTAATAATGGGGAGGGAAATTTTTAGGGTTATTATGCATAACAGTCATATCTGAACTGGAAAGCAAGAGTTACCATTTTTGGCAATTTATCTTGAACAAACATTTCCTTCACCAATGGTGTGAATTAAACTTGTATTCCAACCAGTTTAAAGTAAACATACAATGAAGAAGTATGGTTGATTAGCCTGTTTTTCAAAAATGAATTTTTTGCTTTTTAATATTTTGACAATTACTTTCTTGTATGATTTCCAAAATAGTAAGTCAATGGAATTATTTATCTAACACATGGATCAATAAGTCCTGAGACTGTGCGGTCGTTTTTTTGTGATTTCCTCCTTCAAACGCACCAGCAAGTCAATATAATAATCACTGTTGATCGATTTACCTTTTTCGAGGTAGTCAATGAAAATCACGCCATGTGTATCCCAAAAAACTGACGCCATGACTTTGCCAGCTGACTGCTGCGTTTTCGGACACTTCGGACGGCTTTCGCCAGCTGTGCGCCACTGCCGCTTCGACTCTGGAGTGTAGTGATGTATCCATGTTTCGTCCATGGTCACGTAACGACGCAAGAAATCTTTTTTGTTGCGAGTAAATAGCGATAAACAGCTTTCTGAATCATCGACTCGTTGCTGTTTTTGTTCCATCGAAAGCAATTGCGGCACCCAATTGGAAAAAAATCTTTTTCTTGAAGGATAGTAAATACACTTCCATATGATATCTGTGTCATCTCAGTAATCTCACGGAGCTTCACTTTACGATCTTTCATTATAATTTTTGTCACTTCACTCACATTTTCCGGTGTAACGGCTTCCACAGGTCTACCCGAGCGTTCCGCGTCATTTGTGTCGGTACGACCACGTTTAAACTCGGCAAACCACCGACAAATCGTTGCTTTTGATGGACAAGAGTCCGGGTAACATTTTTCAATCCATTGTTTCGCTTGCACGGTGTTTTTACCCATTAAAAAACAATGTTTTATCAGAACACAAAACTCGGTTTTTTCCATTTTTTAAACAAACTACAAAACGACTTTACTCCAACCTCGATAACTCAGCTGTTTCTGGTCCGATCGACTTAAAATTTTGACATGTTTCAAGCAAAGGTTAGTACTCTAGAAAGACCTGGTTACTGGTTTACTACGAGCGCCATCTCTGAGTTAGTCTCGGAACTTATTGATCCATGTGTTATGGTGTAATTGGTTTCATTTTTTAAAAAAGAAAATAGTAATATTTTTACATGCATTAAAATTTTAATTTGAATAAATTCATTTTAAATCATTACATGTTCTTTGATATAAATTAGTTTATATCATCTTGTTAAAAAAATATCTGAAATACAATTGTCTTTGTTTTTTTAGATGAATGCTGCTGCGAGAGCTGTGATGAAACTATCTTCAAAGTGAGTTTTTTTTATTGATATTGTATTGCATCAGATGGGTAAAGATTTATAGTCCTGACATTTATAATTTTTAAGAAATTTTTTATTTAACTTTTTTTGTGGAGAAAAGTGTTATTTTAAATTAGCTTCAATGTTTCTTTGGATTATATAGAAAAGACAAAGTTAAAATCTGCTAAAAGAGTACTTGTGTTATCACAACCATGTTGGCAGAAGTTGCCAAATTCTGGTAGCCTGATTTAAATGCTTCATAACAACCATGCATATGATTTGTTTAAGCAAATATTGTTGCCACTTTCATCAGCATTATCTGACTATCTAAAAATGAAGATGTTTAATTTCAAGCCATAAAACAAAAGAATGTAATTATTGCAACTGCTGACTTATTAAAGAAAAGGAAGGATGGGAAAAAACTGGCTTCCAAACAAGGAACTTCAATCTTGTACAATTTCATAAATGTGCATATCAAAGAATGTGGGAGGGTAGCAAAATGGTTGAATAAACCAAATTGGAAATGTTCAGTACTTCCAATAACATCTTGAATCATATCTAGCTTTAATTTATATGCTGCAAAAATCAAGAAATGAAAGAATTAGAATTTTTTTAACATCTATTGAAATAAAAATTTCGCCTAATGCGAAAGCCCGGTGTTAATGCAACATTATTGCTGCTCTCAAACCAATTAAAGTGGACTGTAATTAACAAAACAAATGATTTCAAATAATAACAAGCTTTATTTTGGGAACGACACTTTAACATCTCTTCTACTTCACTAACAGTCTACACAAAAGAAACTCCCTACATAGAAACAAGCGACCGTTTTTTAAGGGGCGATTGCAGCATCATTTTTGCAAGTTATTTATCAAGGGAATTAGCACATTCTCCAGGATTGAAATTACATTAATTTCAAAAACTATACAAGAAAAAAATTAAAAATTCCAAAAATAATTGGTTATAACACATCACAAGGTATTTAAAATGCAACATCAGTAAACAAATATCATATAACAACTAGACAAAATAAAATACAATGCATTATTTTCATATAGTTAATACATTTATTCAATAGAAAGTATTGCAACTTTGGTAATAGGTCTTTTTAAATTCTCTGCTTTAGTTTTAAGTTTTACAATTCTTACTTTATTATCTGAATCATAATAAACTTCAGCAACTTGTCCTAAAAGCCATTTGCTTTTAAAAAAAAATGCTTAAATTCTAAGAATCCTTTCAAAAAATAAATCATTTCCTGTATCAAATAATCATTAAATTTTTTTATTTAAAAAAAAAAAAAGATGCCTTTAAATTCTAAGTTTTTAAAAATATTCAAATGTCCCAGGTGAAAAGAACTGTTTATTAATTCTTAACAAATATTCAATTCTGTTAAAAGACTGTTTAATTAATGCATGACTTATAAAAATGAAATAACTCGCATAATGAATCACACAAAATAATAAAATCCTAAACATTAGTCTCTTTTTTAATCTACAAAGGGATTCAAATTTTTAAAATTACTTATTATGTCTTTTTTACCTGATAGGACCCTCAGCTCATATTTAATTAAGGATTCTTCAGCTAAACCAACTTCTACCTTTAGTTGTCTATCCTTTTTGTTTTTACCTCTGCAATCATGTACAAATCTAAAAATATAAAGAACATTAATTGTTTTATAATAATTGTTAGAAATAGATAAGAGTTCATCGAAGGATTCATACAGGATTCTTTCTCACTTGGTGTCAGACACTCAACTTCATGAAACACAGGTAGTAAGTACTGGCTGGAAAACTGTGGCTTCATCAAAAAGCCTGCACATGTCCACCACTTGTTGCTAGTTACCAGAGAAGGAGCACTAACTCCACGCATCAGGAGATCAGTAGAATTGGTTTTAGTGGAGCAATAAAACCAAGAGCCTGGATCAGTTAATTTTTGAATTTCATTAACTCAATTTTGGACGAATGATTTCCATCTTCGACTAGATCCTTTGATCCAGAATAATGTAACTTAAGAGTCACTCAAAAAAAATATATTAGATGATGCTTTACGATCTAAAACCTTGTAGTCTCAGTTCCTAATCTTGCAGCAACCAACACACCAAGTAATTCCAGACAAGGCAAGGATATTTTCTTTACTGATGCAACTCTACTTTCAAAGTCATCAAATTTACAGAAACACATTTGTGATTCTTCACTTTATTATACACAGCTGCTCGATTGGATTTTTGACTTGCATCATAGAAAACATGAAGTTCAGCATCCCATAGTAGCTTCATTAACCATAACTTTTACATCAAAAATTTTAATCTTACAGTAAATGGAGTGATGAGTCCTAGGGGATTATACATTTTTTCAGCTGTCTGAAGAATAAATCATTTATTATTTTTCTTTCATTTCAAAAACTCTGTCATCCGAGCAGTCTCTACCCTCTAATTATCATCTTGAAAATACCATTGTATTCCCAAAACTTTCAGTTTTATTATATCTGAATCATCTAAGATTGGGTGAATATCATAGTTTTTTTTTCTCCAACTCTTTCTATCATTTATCACCCATTTACTTTAATTCATACTAGCTTTACTCATATTTTCTTTAGCTCCTCGTGAAAGTTTTAAAGCTTCTCTCATATCATTTGCACTCATAATTAGATCAGCATACAAACAGGAATCAAGAATTTCACAAATATCTGGAAATAAATTTCTAAATTTTTGAATATGTAACTCTGTACATTTCTACTTGCTCAGAAAACCTTTGTATGATTGGCTTGTGAATTTTCTCAACAAAAATAAATCTAACTGCATCTCTGTCTTTCTCAGATAAGATGATTGTAGAAAAGGTCGTTACGATATCAGCTAAAAGTACTACTCTATTAAGTCTAAAATATATAAGTAATTCAAATTGATTAGAGTTTAATGTTAAGCCATAAACAATCGTTAAGCGACAACTTGCCAATTTCATGTGAACTTGAATCAAAATGCATTTCTCCTGCGAATGTGGGTAAAGAAATCTGGTAAACATACAACAGAATTTACAGTAGAACTTTGAAGCTTATTTTGATTAAATTTTGACGATTTATTAACATCAAATTCTACATTGATAAGAATAGCATTTATTTCATCTTATTCATCCATAGCTTTTTTGACATTAACTTCATCACTTAGATTTGTAATAGAATTAAAATCATCTTGTAAATTTTTAAATTTGGTTCAGTCAGTTTTTGTTTCAATTTCGTTAGCACAGCTTTTTGTGCTCTTTTTTTTTAGCAAGAACATCTTTCAAATTTGTAGCAATATCTCTATATACAATAAATTACTAACAATAATTGTTCTCAAAATTCAACTTGATAATTAGAATTCAAAGCGGTGTACTCGCAATCAAGCAGCTTCTAACAGAGTTTTCTTTAACAGACAACAACGCTGTAAAAGTTCAATGACCCAAAAGGGAACAATTTATAATCAACCACAACATCAAAAAATTCTATTAACAGTTCACACACTCCGGCATAAAAAGACCACCAAAAAATGTTAATGCAGCTCTATTGCTGCTTTCAAACCAATTAAAGTTGACTGTAATTAACCAAACAAAAGATTTCAAATAATAAGCTTTATTTCGGGAACGACACTTTGACATATCTTCTATTTCTGTAACAGTCTACACAAAAGAAACTCCCCCCCCCCCACATAGAAACAAGCGAACATTTTTAAGGGGCTTTCGCTGAGCCATTTTCACAAGTTATTTATCAAGGGAATTAACACCCAGAAACCAGTAAAAATCTTCAAAAAAAAAATTCATTCAAACTTAAACTGTCATTACAAACATGAGTGTAATGGGTTTTTTTCCTTTGTTTATCATCATTCTTCTCCATTTAAATGGTTTCCAAACTTTGCCATGGTGATTGCAACAATGCTAAGTTTGCGAGAAGCATTTAGAAAAATATAGATGCTGAAAAATGTGTAATGTAAATGTAATGGAAACTTTGAAAATCAAACTAATAGACTCCTCGGTAATATCTTTAAAAAATTCTTTTATTATTAAAAGCTTAACAAATTTATTACAAATCTTCCTCTAGGTCTTATGTTAATTTTAATAAGTTTCCAGTTTGTGTGTGTGTGTACGAAATAAGTGAATTTGGTGATTTCTCCAATTTTAAGTTTATTTGATATATGTAACCAAACAAATATCAAATGTACAGGTATAAAAAGTTAGAAACATATTTAGTCAAAATTATATTCATTTCATCCTATACTTAAACTTTTATGTTCTTAATTTTTGAAGAATTTCCAATTATTTGTGGTTTTAACTCCAATTTTTTTTTTTTTTTTTTTTCCTGTAATTTTTTGTGTGTTTAAAATAATTCACAAAGGCAGTTTAAAATTTTTACACTGTAAAAATTGCATGTCAGATTTCTTGAGTTATACTTGATTTTTTCATCTTTGTGTATATCAAAAGTAAATTTGTTATATAGATGCACATAATGTATTTTATTGTATCTGCAATTTAACTTTCTTAACTAGAATGTTCAAATGTAATTCAAGTGCTTTTTTTTTTATTATTATAGTGCTCAGCTATCATCAAGAATTCTTCCACCTGTAGCACCTACTACAGATTCTCATTATGGAAGTACTGCAACTAGTAAGCTAATATTTTTATCATTTATTATAAGTTTAATTAAATTTGGTGATTACATCCTGTGTTTTATTTAAGTGCTTTTTTTATGTTTTAAGAAATTTTTTCTGTGTTTTTATAACTTGATGCTTGTTGTAAGATATATTTTTGTATTATTTAGTTTTAAATTTAAATCAAAATACTCAAACTATTTGCTGGTTATCATGATGTATAATGATCAAAAATATAGTGTATTCTATTTAGATTTTGAATATGTAGCTGTATTTTATATTTTAGAATATTATTTTTAGTTAAAATGTTACTAATGTATGTTTCATTAATTTGTTCATTGAAGTAACATAGTAAAATATCTTAAGGAAGATATATCTAATCACAGATCATATTACAAGAAGTAAATTGCTTTATAACATAAATGTAAATTTTCTTTATGTATAATATGTAATAGCAGAAGTAAAGTAATAGCTTTCATCACCACTAATTAAAAACCTTTTTTCTTAAATACATTTCATGATTCTAGAACAATTGTGGAATATTTATTAACTGGTTCTGAAAATCAGGAGTCATACTTATTAAGCTATATAAAGGAAGAGAGTGCAAGTATAATATTTTATTTATTCGCAAATCTATTGTTGCTAATCCTATCTAGTCTAGCCAATGGGCTATATTAGATTCATGTGCCCCCAAAAACTAAAAGGTCAAAGACAACACGGTTGCTTGGTCAAGTCCGTTTCGGAAAGCCCCAGATAGGAAAGAAGATGTTCAGGGGAGGTCTGATTAGATTTACAATTTTTACTGATGAAGATCTTTGTCCCTTGTCAAATTTGAGGCACCTCAAGTGATCACTCAGAAATCTTGATATTGCTGTCTACTGTATCCGATCATCTTCGGAAACGATAGCTCGACCTGGCTGCTTGCCACAATACCAGTCGTGTGTTGGAGGAGAGCGCCAAGAATGGTCAATAGTAGATTTAATTCTTGAGCAAGTCTTTAGAAAAGTTAAGGTGGTAGTAATAAAAGTCATTAAAGTGCCCTTCTTAGCTCAGCCTCTTCATTACCACTGGTGCCAATATGAGAGGGAATCCATTGAAGATGTACGTCATGACAGAATGAAAGTTTTTGAAATAAGGTCAGTATCTAGAAAGATTATGCTCTATTGCTAATGCACAACCAGTTCCACCAGTGCTTGATGGAACTGTGACTGTCATTCAAAATCCAGATACCTTGATAGGTAGTGCAGGGGGCTGCAGCCTTAAGAACCTCTTCAATTGCAATTAGTTATGTTCAAAAAACAGAGTAGTGGTCTGAGTTTCTTATTTTAATAGTAAAGCTGGTAGAGGGTGTTTTCACAAAGTTCTCAGATCTTGGTTGGCACAGCTTTTCCATGATTGGACATAGTGCTGTAAAACTACAACTTATGTCATGATATTTATATGGCCCAACCTTTTTTTTTTTTTTAGATTTTATAATGATGGAATAAGTTTGTGTTCTACTATTCTATACTTATGTTTTTAGCTCAGCATTTAATTTTTCCCTTCATTTGAATCATGAAACATTTTGTCTATTAATGCTAATGTTAGTATGCTTGACATTTTGTATGTTGTATCTTCTTTTTTTTTTACAGCAAGTGTTGCTAATGCTGCTCAAAGTCCACCGTATCAAGAATCTGGTAACAGTGCTAATATGCAACAGTCTGTCTCATCAGGAAGTAACACTTCCTATTCACCTTCAGCATTTACATCTCCTATTCATAATTCTTCAATTCCCATTCAGCAAAGTGTTTCCATGGCAGCATATCCAGGTACATCATATGAAGGTCAGCATCATCCTAGCAATTTGCCCCATCATCGACAGTCTCAGCCACCTGTTGGACCTAAAAATAACAATGAAGAACAGCAGGCTTCGATTGAGAGTGGACTTGAAAACTCAGTCATTTCTAAATCACGATCCACTCCTAGTCCTGCATTTTCTTCTGTTGCATCAGTAACACCACCTTTAGTCTCACAGGTATTTACTATATTTATCAAAAAAATATGTTGTAAGTCTGTATGGGATAAGTTGTATTATTTTTTTCTAAAACATTTTTTAAGTTTAAAAAAATGGGTAATGCAAATAATTTTTATTTTGATGTATTACATAATTCACTTTCACTTTCTCTCGTATTAATCTATGTAACTAGCTTAAAACACGCATTTTATATTCTAGCGAGCTGAATCTATAAGTGGTGCTCAAACCCCAACGCAGGACAATTCAGATGACAGTTCTGGAATTTCTTCTCCTCTTTCATCAACAGATGTTACTAAAAGCAGTCATACTCCTGCTCGTACCAGCTGTGCTTCTCAACCACCCACTCATGTTCCTATTCCTACCTTGTAAGTTCTTATTTAAAGTTAAGTGCATAATTCTTTTTTTAATTTAATTTTGTATATATTTAAAAAATCTTAATTTCAAAAATGTTCAGAGTTATATTTTATAAATCTAATGGTAACTTTAAACTGAAATTTTCAATTAAATAATTAATTAGTCTTCTGTCATACCCATCCAGGAAATTATGATCAGGTGCCCATTTTCATTGAATTTTCAGCTCTGAATTTTATTGCTGATCACTTTCAAAATGAGCTACCTATTTCAATATTTTATATTTACTTTATTTACATAAAAAGTATTTGTTTTACCTTGTTTATTTAGTTTTTAAAATGTCTAGAAGCAAAGTTTTTGGAAAGTCAAAATTTATTGGAAATGTGTATACTGGAAAATAAATTGATCCAAGCACAAGTGATCTAAATATTTATGTAAGTTAATTTAATAATTATAATTTATAAAAGAGACATCTTTAATTCAAGAATTGCAAAGATAATCTGTGTGGTTTTCAAAAACTTGTCGTAATGTTGCTGTATGTTTAAATTGGGTATAAGTTACAAACCAAACAATTTATTTGGTGCTTTCGAAGAATCTGATAGGAGAAAAAAACTGGCTACTCTCATTTGTAAAAGCTGTGCGCATATTAAACCTCATGTTTTATCTATATTACCAATATCTAAAAATTTTTGTATTCTAAGTATTCATTTAACTAATACAATGTATTGTATTGGAAAGGTAAAAAACATTGTGTATCTCCCCCTTCAGTATAGAACTTTTCTCTTCCATCTGCTAACTTTCACAATCTATTAATTCAGAAGCGATGCTTCTTGTGTTTACAGATGGTGAAGTGTCTATATATAAATGCATCTTGGATCTACTGGAAAGTTCTGTCAATTTAGGAAATGAAAGGGAATAATGTACATGCATTTAAAAATATTTATTTTGCAATATAATTTTAGAATTTGTCTAACTATTCCAAATTAGTGTTTTGTGAGTTAAGTGAGAAAAATTTATGTAATAGAGTTATCCTATGCATATTTCTGCTTGCTCAGAACAAAATGAACATGTTTTGGATCAGATGATATCTGGTGATGAAAAATGAATTGCAAATGAAAAGGAAAAATCATACTCGGAGTCTGGACAACTTGCCTCCCCCCCCTCCCCCCAAACCGAGATTGAGTCTGAACAAGGCAATGTTGTGTATATAGTGGGGTGTCCAAAGACCAGTGTATTATGAGCTTTGAAACCTAATGAAAAGCTCAATTTGGTGAGGTACTGCCAGCAAAAACATGATTTAAGCAAAGCACTCAAAAAAAATAGGCCAGCACTGTTCAATAGGAAGCACATCTTACTACATCATAATAATGACCAACCACATACTGCTTTTATGACTCATGGATCAATCGCAGAGCTGGACTGGGAAATTCTGTCACATTCACCATACTCTGCTGATCCTAACCTAGTACCCTCTGATTATCAGTTTTTTAATCTCCTGTAAAATTTTTACAGAGGAAAAAAAATAAATAAAAACTGGAGCAGATGTCAACCAAAAGACGACTGCTATTGACAAGGCATTTTTCAAAAATGGTATTTACAAATGACCATCATACTTGAAAGAGGGCATAAATAAGGACAGAAATTATATTGTTCTGTAAATATTATTAAATGTATGAGAAATGATTATTTTCATTGATTTTCCAGTCTGACAGAATTTGCTTGTAGATCTAACCTGAAAATTATTAGAAATCTATTTATATGCCAGGCTTTTGATGTTTTTCATTCCTGAATCAAATCATGAATTCAAAATAATTGCTGGTGTAAAAAAAAATGCATCTTTAATATCTAAAAACAAACTGGTTATTACAACGGAATTATAAAAATCTGATGATTCAGCAATCAATTCAATAAAAATGAATTGGAAGAGGAATTATTGTAATCATCTCAAACAATTACGTTATTGGTTCTTTTTTTTTTAACTGTTTCATTGATTGGCAGAGAGTGGCAATAAAGATTAATGCATATCATTATTCTAGAGTCAATTAAACATCTAATTGTGCATTTATATTTATAACAATTAATTGTAATTGCAGCACTAGTATTGTAGTTCCTATTAGGATCGACTGTGAAAATGAATGTAGGCAGTTTTGTTCATAAATGACAACGCTGGAGAAACAGCAGAAACATATATTTAAATAAAAACAGCACAACACAAACATTAAACTCTTTTTTTTCTTTCACTATCATCTTTTTCAAAAAACAACTATTACAGCTTTTTCTCTCATACATCTGTTGCCACTCTCCTACAGAGAAACTTGCCTCTCGTGGAGTTAGATTGTAACGCAACTAGTATCATGCTTGCATTTGTTGGATGTAGTTATGCATCATTAATGGAGTTGTCTACTTCACATTTTATAAAAGCTATGTTATTTATTTCAAATGCTAGGAAAAAACTTTCTACACAGGACAGGTTGTTCAATTATTCGACTGTATCTTTGAATTTTGATGACTTATTTGGAAAGATTGAAATTGCTTATATATTGGAACTTTAAGTTTTCAATACGTTGAATGCCTGATGTGACATTATGGATAGAAAATAAGAATGTATTCCATGTGTCGAAAAAAGGAATTTTACAACTTCAGTTTTTTTATGTCTATTTAGGAGATTTAGAATTGTTTATCAATTCTGTATAAAAAGTTTTGCTATTGCTTTTATTATTGAACTGATGTTAAAGTCTTCATTTTGTTAAGCCTAGTTAAAGTAGAATAGTGATGCTTCTAGTATTTCTTAATATTTTCAAAGCAAAGACTTATCTCTGTTAGATAACATACATTGTACCTAAATAAATATTCTTCCAGTAATTCAGAAATGTTGTAATATTGTGGTGCCAACTGGAGTGTGTAATCAAATTCATAAATAGAATCCTATCATATATGAATGGCTGCCATAGCCGAGGGATCATGGTTGCAATCTCATGGCCAATGTTGTTTCTGTTGAGTCAGGGGTTTAAATCCTGATGCCACTAAAGACCTAACGTGTAGCATATCGGTTACATATTAAATCTGCGGAGACTCTCCAAGTCCTCACGTTAAAGAGTGAAGTGCCAGCTCTGGCGTCATTCTCGTCACTTGGCCATGGTTCAAAATTACTTGGTCTGTCATTGATAGTCCTTGTGTTACTTCTAAGTGCAATGTTAATAAAACAATCAAATTTATCTGATATGCTATTTTAAATTTGTTTTAAAAAATTGTGAGGGATGACATGATTTTTTAAAATTAAATGAACAGTAATTAGTGCTTAATTTATATATACTACTTTTAACTGTATTTATAAATGTTGCTCTTATCATTGTCATGTTTATTATTCATCATTTATGATTTTCATATATTTCTACAATTGAAATATTTATTTGATATCTTATATTGTCTTTGTTTTTGTCTAGCTACTTGGCTTTATACACTTATAGACCACTGAAAGAGGATGAATTAGAACTTCGAAAAGGTGAATTATATACTGTAAGTGAAAAATGTCAAGATGGATGGTTTAAAGGAACATCGCTAAGAACAGGACTCAGTGGAGTTTTTCCAGGAAATTATGTTCAAATAGCCAAGTAATAATATTTTTTTAACTCTTAGTTTATTATTCTGAAATGGTGCAATATTTATTTCAGATCTATTTAAAACTGTATGTTTTATTATCTTTGTGATTAAATGAAAAGATTGATTATAAATAATGCATAATTCCTAAAATATTACATTTCTGATTGGTATTAGAACTATGGTATCAGCAGTTTCATATCTTCTTCCCATCAAAAGCAAGATTAATTGATTAGTGTATTTATTTATATTCTATGCTATCTTAAAAGCTTTTAATTTCTTATCGTAATTGTTTTTCCCCACTATAATCCTATATGTAATTTCTGAATGTTTAATGGCTGCAAAAATTGAATATATTTAATGGTTCTCTTTTATCTCGGTGATGGTCCATGTTTTTAAAAATATGTCTTTTTACATATGTGGGAAAACAAATTATCTTGGTTATCACACTGTTCCTTTCTCAAACATGTTGTTTTTAAATGCTGGCATATGTCATAGGGTTATTTGCCCTACTAGGAGGGGGGGAAAAATTTTAGAAACTTAAGTTTAAGGTGGAAAAATAATTTTATAATAGCGATAGGAGTATCAGATATATTGATTATAATAATTTGGCATTGATTATCACAGTGACTTGTTATTAGTACTATAAATTTAAGAATAAACTGCAAAAATATTAGAGATCGGCATTCTTTTAGTGTCCTTTTTCGTTGTTGCTAATTTCTTAATTGGTTTTTTTCCTCCCTTGCTTTAAATCCTTTTAGATGTTTTTGTATTTTTGGTGTTGATTCCTCCCTCCCACCCATCTTTGCTTTATTCCTATCATTAAAAAAGCAGCTTTTGCAAGAGTTGGGGTGAGCAATGTTATGGGTCTTAAACCTCATGGGCTTATTGAATCAACAAAATAATTTGCTGCTTAAGCAAATATGTGTGCTGTATAGATTTAACATGGGATTTATTATTAGTTCAGTCTTAAGTAATGTATTTTAGAAGTTTATTTTGAATTAAAGTATTTGCTTCTGATTTTTTTTTTTCCTAAAACGAATTTTTTTATTACAGATCAGCTGTCATGCAACCACATATTGGTGTTTCAGTTGCAGGAAGGATATCTCCTGCTGCTTCGACTACTTCTCCACCACCTTCAAGTGGAGTTCAGATTCAGCAGAGAACAAGTTTTTCGAATGTTACAACTGAGAATCCACATTTGTTTCATCCCATTTCAACTCAAGGTGTTATCTATACAAATAGTCCTATTACACTTTGTGGTCGTGTACCAGCTACATCAACATCCCCAGTTTCACCAGCTCATCCTGCAGTTTTAGAATGGGCTCACAGCATTGCTGTTGCTGCACCTTTACAAAGGCTTTCAAGACCTGTCAGCTCTGTTGGAGCATTTTCTCCAGCATTATACAAATCTGAGGTAAATATATTTTTCTAATAATTAATATGTAAAGTTTTTAATTGGTAATTTTGAATCGTTCTTAATAAAGTTGAAATAGTCTGGGATTTTGTTTTTTGAAGTAGATGAAAATATTGAGTAGTAGGAAACTGCCATTTGAAGTATAATTTGCATTCTGTATTTAATAATCATTTTTTTTTTTTAATTTACAATTTAATGTTGTAAAATTATAATGTAAAATGAATAATTTTATCTATTTGATGTACATAGCCAAGTTTAATTGTAAAAAAAAATACCAGGTCCCACCCTCCCTCATTAAAATCAAACAGGTGAAGAAAAGAGACTGTAAATATTTAGAATTAATTACCTTGCTAAATGTTTTTTTTTTTTTTTTTTTTTTTTTTTTTTTGTTCTTTATTATTATCAAATCAGTAATCATTCATAATTTGACTATGGAAATTTTTAAATTTACATGAATAAGCCGGTGAAAAAGACTTCTACCCTTGAATATCTTGATTTTCTGTAAAAAATTGAAAATTTAAAAATATTTAGTGATAGACAAATTATATAATGAATATTATGTAAATATTATAATATTTACATAATCTTTATCTTATTTCAATTTTTGCTAATAAATAATACAGTGCTGAGAATGAGCTAATTTGAGTATTTTCTAAGATTGAAGAAGTACAGAAAACAAGTGTAAGAGGACTACCTAGTTACTATGTTGAGACTTAAAATACAAGTACTGCTCATTGTTGGTGAAAATAATGTACTGGTTTTTTGTTGTTGTTAATATAAGAATTGAAAGCATGATACATACATTTTTGTTAAGCTTTTTTCCAACAAAATGTAAGAAGTACTGTAGAAATATGTTACTTAAACTTCTAAAAAAAGAAGAAAAAAAGCGTCCTGAATTTTAAACCTTTAGGAGTGGAACTTGTACAGGTGATAAAAAGAGAAAAAAACTTGTGGTATTGTAATTTTATGATTAAATCTTATAGATTGGCTCAAAGCAAAATGGGTTTCCCTGTGGTCAGTCACGATCACTAGCCATGGCACCATGGACTTCTCTTTGTGCAATAGACTTTAACTCTTCACCATCTTCATCACAGATAGTCACTGATTTCCCAGTGAGGACAACCAGTGCATCGCCAACAAGGATGCTGTCATACCAGGCATCTCCAAATACATCTTTGGGAAGTCACAGTCAAGGCATTAGTAATGCAGCTTCAGAAAGTGGGTGTTCTCAGCCAAGGTATAGCATTTCCCAACCCTCTACGCCTCTGATGATGCCTCACTCCGTACCACCAAACACAAATCCATTTGTGACTCCAGACAGAGTTGGATGCTCAACTCCAGTAACCAGCGGAACTGCCTGCTCAATGTCTGTGCAGACCACTTCACAGACTCGGGTTGAAAAGGTAAAAAACTTTTCATGGTTTTTTAACAGTTATTTATATAACCTTTAAATGAATATTAAATTTCGTAAAATTTAGAAGTCTGTAATTTGATAATAAATTTAGAAAATTAATTATTAAAATGACTGAAGTTAGCCATTTTTAAATTACTGGAGTTTTTTCTGTTGTTTTACTGAGAAAAATTAGTTGATTTTTCAATAAAGATAGAAGGATTGTGAATGGGGGTGGGTGCTTTTTATCAATCCTGAACAAGTATATGGGTTCTCTTTATAAATAAATACTCTAACATACTACCAAAAGATTCTTTATTAATTATGATCATTGACTTAGTTGTAACATGGATCTTCTTTCTCTGCTCTACTGCTGAAGAATTTTCTCTGAGTTGCAGTATTTGCAGTGGTCAATATCCTCTGATGTACCATTGAGCTTGGGACTTAATTTAGCGTGTTGTTTTACTTGCCCATTAACGGTTATTATGGACTATATTGTGTTAGATATTAAATCATTTGAGTAGTTGTTTTATCATTATTTTTTTTAAAAATGATTTTTTTTTTTTTTTTTTTTTTTAATAAATTTATCAAGAAGGCATCTATTTTACCTAGTTTGATTTACTAAACTATATCACATAATGTATATTCTAACTTTGAGCTTAATGAAATATTCTTAAATTCTAAGTGTTGAAATAATTATTAATTGCATTAACAGCAATACCTTTGCCAACATTTGCTTCTTATCTTTTTAAAATAAGGAGTGGTATTAAAATACGAAAAAAAATACTGTATAAATAAGATTTGTCTATTAAATTCATTCTTGATTAGTGAGATTGAGTGACCAGTTTTAGGAAGATTAAGACAGCAGATAAAAAAATTTTAAATTTTACTGTTTATTCTTGCATTTGTATCACTGTATTTTGGTAGCAATTTTCAGTTTGATTATAATATAACTCAAAGAGGGGGGAGGGTAAAAAGGTTTTAAGGTAAATATGTTTATTAAATTTTTTAAGACGCAAAATTTTGGGTCATTAAGTCTTGATTGTAAAATGTAAAGAATATATAAATATATTTTAAGGATGTATGTAAGTTTTTAATTTTTATATAAGCTAGAATGAAATAAATAGGACAAGTAAAATCATGTATTTTTAGTGTATATTTTACTTTCTTTTCTCTTTAAATATTTTCATTTTTTATTGTATTATTATGTTGAATTCATTTTCTTTGCATATTATTTATTTTTGTTCTTCTAGCATTTCATTTTAATTTTTAGAAGTCAATGTGTGAACAAATTTTATAGAATTGATAATTTGATAATTCATAATTAAAAACGATATATTTTTTAAATCTTACTTTGTACAAAATTGTTTGTTGAATACGTAGTTAATTTTCCCCCCCCCCCCCCCCCCCCTTGTATTATGCAATTCAGTAACACTGTTTAAAAGTTAGTTAAAAATATGGCACATATAATTACAAATAATTATAAAGGTGTTCTAGTATGATTATCTCAACTTTGACAAAGGTGGGTGATTGGATAATACTTGTTAAAATAAAAATAAGAAATAATGGGAAAAAATATTTATTTTAAATTAATTTTCTTCGACTACAGTATTTTTAAAATTTGTGCTATTCGTATCTTATATATTTAAATATATATTATCTTATATATTTATTATTATTATATATTTAAATATATATATCTTATATATTTAAATATATTAAATATATAATAAAAAAGCTCATTTGCTATTTTTTAAAGCATTCTTTGTGGTTAAAGTTGCCTGTTTTAAAAGGTTTTATGGTATTTATATAAAGAAATTTTATACTTTCTCAAAATGCCATTAGTCTGCAATTTTGTGGAAGTAGAATTTCTTCCTTGATATTTTTAATTATCTCATTTAGCACAAAGAAAAAAAGGAAAAGGAGATTGTTAGTCTGATGAAACGATTAACAAAACGAAAATCTAAGTCTCCACCTCCTTCTGATTATTCATGTGATAATCCTTCATTCGTGGATGGAACAACATCTTCACAACAGTCTTTGTCTGCAGTTCATGTGAGGTGAGCAATATATACAATAGATTTGAGTAAATACATTCCACCTCCCAAGAATATATAAATTTTACTGCATTTTTATCAATCTTCAATGATCTTAAAGCAAAAAAAAGGAAAGTATTCAAGATGAAGATGGTTAGTATTTTATATATCTGTTATGTTAATTGGATTTTTGCTGTCCTATAGGTATCTGTATTATTGGGTGGAGGGCTTGAGCTCTTTCAGAAATAGTAATTGTACAGCTTTAATGTTTGTTTTTTCACATCCAAACTGTTTATGCAATTAAAATGTCAAAAGTATTTTATGATTAAAATTGTATTTTTCATTATTTATTTTCACCAACAATTCTGCTTATTATTCTTTTTGTTACAAATTAGAATCAAAATCAACAGTACATTTCATATTGTGATAGATAACACATATTTTCGTGCTTTACTTCGTTTTATTCAATTTTTTCTCTTTTTTTTTCCCCTCCAAAAATAATAGGTAAAAAAAATAACTTCGTATATATGCTTGAAATAATGACTCATGTTTTTATAATTCATATAAAAAACTTAACTTTTTAGTAAAAAAAAAAAAGAAATCTATGACACATTTCTCTATAATGAGTTAAATGATACCTATTTACTTAAAAATAGCATTCCTGAAGTATACCATTTTATCATATTAAAAGTAATTTAGCCAAAGCTACAGCAGATTGAAATTTAATATTTTATACAGTTTTGAATGAAATTTATGGGGAATGAGTTCATGTAATAATAACTATTCATAAAGAGGAAATAATTTCTGCATAATAAATGTAAAAAATATATTCATTAATTTTCCAATTAATGGTTAAACCATAATAAAAAAAAATACAGGGACAAGTTGATATCCAAAGGGCAGAGCATCTTTCATAGCTTGTCTGAAAAGAACTCTGTATGTAAGTATTTTAAACTGGTATGTTTATCACTTGATGTTTAATATTGATCTTTCATCTAATGAATATGTAAATTTTTTGATATTGGTAGGTTTAATATTGAATTTTATATTTCTGCATTTAGGAATCATTCATTATAATTTGTCTCTAATAGATTCAACAAAAAAAAAAAAAAAAAAAAAAATTATTCTGCTTTTAAATTTAAAATGTTTCCATAGCAGGGTTTAAAACAACCCCCCCCCCCCGTTTCTTATTTAAAAAATAAATTTTGTATTAAAAGTTATTGGTGTGCATTTATTTAAAGCTCAATATTTTTGGTGTATATCAACTTAGTATATTTGTTTGAATATAGGTTTATTTTATTTATTTTAAGATCGACATCATGCCCAAGTGAGGCATTAGGCAGCCAAGTCAACCATAAGAAAACTGGATCTCTTGATGGCTCAAATGGTGAAGTTCCAAAATCGTCATCACGACCTAAGCAGCCTGCACCTCTAGTGCGTGAAAGGTAAAATCTATTTTTCAATATTTTCTCTGCATGTGGTTTTCTTTAATTTTACTTCAGTATTATGCATTAAATTTGAATTATCGTATCAACTATATTGAATTTAATGAACACTTTTATAAAACATGTTAATATACATGGATAAAGTTTGTTTTTTTAAATAAAATTATATACAAGTCTATGTAGATTAAAATGTTTGTGACTTATCTACCTTCGTAAAAAGATGCATAGTTTTTTGCTTAAACTTTGATTATTTTTTATGTTGATATCCTTCACATGATACTGTGTCATTATAATTGAAACTGTCTCTAATTAAAGTTCAGGCTTAGGTGTGAAAGAGGTTTTTCAAGCAAACAGTAAATACTTTGATTCATTAATTTGCTAATTGATTCGTCACTAGCATCCATATTATTCAGAATTTGTTTTAACATTGATTTTTAGCTAATTTCGGTTACATTAATATTTTAACTAACTACAGATGCTGGATTATTACATTGATTGAATAATTACATTTATTATAGTTTTATTTTTATTTATTTATGTAGATTTCGCTGCATTGTGCCTTACCCTCCAAACAGTGACTATGAACTAGAATTAAAAGTCGGTGATGTTGTGTATGTTCACAAAAAACGGGAAGATGGTTGGTATAAGGGAACGCTACAAAGAACTGGGAAAACAGGACTTTTCCCATCTAGTTTTGTTGAAGGTTTTTGATGCTGTTTCAACCTATATACAATGTTAGACCACACACATCAGAAGCTCCAATTAATGTTGCAAGTGATACACATTCTAGCAGAAAGGTGTGTCTTGCCTTATGTGTTAGCCTGTGAAGAATGTGATGGAACTGTTGAATCTCAAATGATTTCATTGTATATGAATTTTTACAGCTGAAATCATCTTAACTTTTTGCAATAATAGGATATTTTGTGGGATTGAATATGTGACTCAAGTGCTTCAGATTACAAAGTGTGATGCCAAATATTAAGCTATTCAAATGTCATTTTTATACGATTTATTTATAATTACTTTGACCAAATTTTTTTAGTAATTAGTTATGTTGTAATTCATTTTATTTTCAATTTTTTTAAACTATTTTTCATGCTGCTACTCTGAACAAAGCATTTTTTTAGCATCAGATTTGTTACTGTATCACAATGGCCTCATATTTTTTTAAGTTTGTACTTAACAACAATAATTTTTTTTCACTCATATATCTGCTATTGCATCAATTTTTTGTGAAACACAAAAATAAGATTTATTGAATAAGAACATTTTTATCTTTAAGCATTGTATAACCTTTTATTTACGGGCTCCTGTAATGTAATTAAAAATATTTATAGATATCAAATCCATCAATATTATATGCCTATTTCAAAAATATGACGATATTTGTCTGTTAAATGGAGATTAAAAATTATGTCTATTGTTAGTGCAATCTTTTTTTAAATTTTTTTCCTCTATAATTGGTTCTATATTATTTTCTTATACCTTTCTTTTCAGAGAGTAATTATTTTTTGAGTTTGTATAATAATACTTCAGTTGGCTATAGCAGTATTTAAGTACATCAATCTAAGATGCTTAATACATACTTTTAGAAAATTTTTAGTTCTACCGTAAAAATCGAAAACTTCATTCTGTATTTATTTGTAAAAACTTTATATTTGATTTCAGATGAGATATTTAAGCATATTGAATGTGCAAGATAAAATTGCTATTACATCTTTTCATAAATTACAATTTAGTTCATGACTGTGCATAAACTTTTTATTCTGTTTATATATATTGCTATGGTCACACATATTTTGTTCTATTTCTTTCCTATAAGTGGGTTAAAACTAGATTCTCACATCACTGCCATTAAAAGGGGAAAGTTATATTTTATGTGTGTGTTTATAACTGAATAATGAAAATTTTATCAAATTTGCTTAAATATTTATTCAATTATTCTTTTTCCCCAAAAATTATTATACTGTGAAAGCATTTATTATAATGTTTCAAGTTAAATATTTTTTCTGTATTTATTTAAGGACTGTTTTACATTTAAATTTCTTTTTATTACTGGTTTTTTGTTTGATAAGCTATATGTTCTTCCTGCTGTTTTCATGTAAAATAATTTATTTGTATATTTTAAATAATATATTTTACAAAATTGTATTTATTTTAAAATGAATATATTTTTTCCTCGGTAATTCTTTTTGTTTTATGTGTATATATATATATTTTTTTTTTATTGTACTGTTGATATTAATCCAAATTGTCATTTTATTTCTGATTTTGTACAGTCATCATTTAAGATTTTCTATTTCAAAATTGTTGATCCTTATTTATTATTTTTGCTCTATTTGAGCTCGCAAAATTACAAAACATTTACTGTAAAAGAACCTTTATAACACTGTTGAATACTTTAATATATTTCTTTTTTTTTATAATGTGTTTCAAAAAGTTTCATATGGAAATTTTATTACATAGATTTTTAATAACTGTGTTAGAACTTATGAAACAAATATGCATTTTTCCTACTTTATCTTTGTGAAAGATTGAAACATTTCCAGGGCACCTCATCTATTTAGTTTTTAATTTTTAAATTCTTTTCCCTCTGTGCTAATTTAAATTTATATTTGGATTTGATTTGTTTTTTTAAAAGATTTCTAAGAAATTATATTATATATGCACTATATTTAAAGATAATTAATATTTTACTTTATGAAACAAAATTATTATCTCTATATATTATATGAAATTAGTTTGTGTTTTGAAATTTCTTAGAAGTAATTCAGTTATTTTGTTAATTCAATTATTATTATATTTGTCATTCTATAAACTAATCTTGTATGAAATATTTACTTTTTAATTAATTTTTTTACCAATTACTGTATTCATCTACATTAATCCCCTTCACACTTATATGTTATAGTTAAAATTATAGGAGTTTAAATGTTCACTGTATTTGAAATAATATAAAAATATTTTGCATTAATTCTCTAAGTCATTGTTTAAAGAATGTATATTGTGTCTCCAAAAACTTATCTATTAATGCTTTATTCTTTTTTTGTAAGAGATTAGATGCATGAAATGCCAATTAAAAAAAAACATTTAGGGTTGAATTACAAAAAAATTGGATTACTTCTCAACCCCCATACTCCCCCACAAAAAAAATTATCAATGCATTTGCAGTTTCTTGAACTGATGATAAATATTAGTTTTTATAACATAAAAGCTTGGTAGTACTGTTCTGTTCATAAGTAATAATGATAAATATGAAGATTTTAAAAAATAATATTAAACCTGCTTCTATATTATTCACAAAAATAACTATTCCTTTTTTATCAATTGGTAAACTTAACAGTTCTTTTTGATGTAACAAAAAAAATCCAGCAAAGTGAATGCTATCATCAAAAATACAATATAAAATATACTGTAAACTAAAGGATCTGTGAATAATTGGAAATAATTATTTATTACAAACTATTTGGTTTATTTTCGATGTTATTTTCCCATCCATGTTTACATAAAATTTGTGTAAATGTAGAGGTTTGCTTTAAAAGAGTATTTCATTTAATTTGTTAGGCATCCTCTTACTGTAATCCTGGGGGGGGGGGAAGTATTTTTAAAGAATTAAAGTAATTTCAGTATTGTATAATCTTCCTCAAATTGTGTAACAATTAATTTAATCTCTTATAATTGTACTTTATTTCTGAAAAAAAATTCAACTTTTGAAATATAATGTACCGTTACTGATATAACCTTTTATTATTATTAATTTAAAGTCAAGCTCAATTTAGCACAAATGCATTTTCAAACAATTTATGTGAAATGTTTTCTCAGCTATTTTAAATATATCTAGAGCTTGTTCTTTGAATTTAGTGAAGCTGTCCATAAATATTTAATATTTTGAGCCATTTTCTGTTAATTTTAAAAGTTTAATATATTAATAATAAATTGCAAATGTTCGTATAAAAATATGCTTGGTTTAAAATCAGATTGATGATTTTGATTTTTAAAAAAAATTTACAAATTTTGAACATTTCATTTTTTAAGTTTTTAGAAATTTGTTGCTCCTATTTTGTTTGTATTTATACTTTTTTATGAAATTGATACATTTTAGGATATTTAATTTTCTTAAATAATTTTGAAGTTTCTGAATATTTAATGTTATAATACAGCCAATTTTAATTCCCTCCCACCCCCAACATTTTCACTATAAAGTAATGATTGGGAAGTTAGGAATAAATCTTTTTTATGTAAATTAATGATAGTTACAGAATTACTTTTTTGATGAATTCAAAAAAAAAAATTAACTTTTCATTGGTTTTTTTTAATTTTCAGTATAATCAGTTCTTGAAATTGTTCCTCTGTATAATTTTATGCATAAACTTAATATGATGGGGGGGGGTCCTTTCTTTTCGTTAATAAGTGTAATATGATTTAAGTATTCTGATTCTTAAAAAATATATAAGTTTATGCTATTGGAAATAAATATGAATTATTAATATTTTATTTGAAAGCTGTGCAATAGGAATGGTGTGCATTATCAGATTTTGTTGTTAATGTTTCTGCATTGTTTGATTTTGAATGGCTGTTGAATAAAAAAAAAATGTTAAGAATTTTTTTTACATATATTTAAATGAATAAAATGTGATGCAAGACAAAAAAAATTGCTTCACAATAATTAAGTCTTGGTTTTTTATTATTATTATTATTGCATTCAGTTTTGTAAAATTCACAATTTATTAATGTGTTATTTTGAATTATATATATTTATTTATCAAATTATGCATAAGATGTTTATTATATATGGGAGACAAAATTACTGTCTACAAAATAATAAAAAAATGTGCTTTTTGGAAAATTAAGTGTTTCTATAATAAATTTGGATATTGATCTTATACATTTGCAAAATAAAATTTGCTTCTTAATGTATTTGAATATGATTATTCTTTACATGAGAGCTTGTTTATAAATTTTAATTTTGCTAATTAATTAAATGTTAAAGTATGAAATTAATCAAAGGGTTATAAACAGTTTATTTTTTAATGCCTGCTGGTATGGTAAGACTTAGTGTTTGATTTTATAGTAAGTTTCCATGTCCTTCATAAGCAATGTTTGTATAAATAACTGAAATTATGTGCTTTCATTATGTAGCAAAAATAAATCATATTCAAATCTTGAGAATCAGATATTAGATTTTTTTAAATTTGCAAGTTTTTAAAAAAAAATGTTTTTCTATTTAAAAAGTTTAAGAATTTATATTGATATTTTGAATTACTTTTCTCTCTCTCTCATAAATAGAAATTGTTTCCTGCTTCACAAGTGATATTTTTTGTATAATTGAAATTATATAAAAACTTTGGGATTTGTAACTATACCACTGTGTAGTAAAATATTTATTTAACTTTTTTCAATATGATGTAACAAAAAAGTTTTTCATTCTTATTGATTACTTATCATACTTATCTTTTTCTTTTCAATCGTATTGCTTTCTGTTTAAACGTTAGATTATTTTAGTATAACTCTGTCAGAACTTAGAGTGTCATTCACAATTTGTGTATGCTGTTCATGTTTTAATAAGAGAGTTCTTGGTGCTTAAATGCATTGTACATTCCAATTTCACTGAGAAAGTAAAGAGACATGACTTTAAAAAATCACGTTTCAGAAATAACCCCCGTGGGGTTCTAAATGTATATAGTTCAAGTTTATTTATATTTAAAGACATTTCTAGTAGAATTTAGTCACTGACTGTTTTTTACTGTCTGTTTATATTTGATTGTTGTATTGACCGAAAGCAGGTGTATTTCAAAACCCAACTCCCGTACACATATGTGCTTTTAACTGTATGTAGCCTTTTAAGAATGTACTTAGCTAGCGATGCACTGGTTTGTGATAGGGTTTATAGAAATGAAACCAGAAAATTGAGAATCGTTTGGGAAAACTTTTGAGATTGATGTTTAATAATTTGAAGAATTTATTATAAAGTTGGATATTTATGTTTTAAAATGTGTATTGAGATGACAAGTTTGTTTGCTAGTTTCGTTTTATTTCATGGAGTATTTTAATCAGAATTTCAGACTTCTTTTTTAAAATTCTTAAGTATCCTGGATTGTGTAAAAAAATAACTATTGTTTTTATATTTTATTAGCATGATTTATTATTTTTTTTATAAGAATAAATAAAAGCTCTTGGTTTTTAATTCTTTGAAACTAATTATTCATTATATTTAATATTATATTTGTATGTATTACTATGGGTATTAATAAATAAACAGGAATTAAGAGATGTGGAAGGTTTAAATGTATTTTTAGAATGTTTCCCTTCTTTTTAATTACACTTGCCTAAAAAAAACTAATAAAATAGCATATTGTATCTGTCTGATATATCTAATTTTGAAATAATATGCTAATCTGGGATTCAGAGAAATAAACTTATTAGCATTGATATATAAAAATCTATATTGATGGGCTAAAGAACTCAAATTTCATTGATCGGTGCATCGCAGGCAATAAATAACTTTCTTTCAGTCTTCTCTGTGGGTGAACTTTTTTATCTCATAAAAGAAGTCTTAAAGAAAACACTTTGTTATAGAAAATGAATTGTCATTTTAGTGTACCATTACTGTAAAATAAACAGCTTCAGCGAGAAAAATTGTGTTTGTGTTTTTTTACTCTTTTCAGTATGTCTAAAAATAAAGTTAATTAAAATGATATTTGGAAATTTGTGTAAAAACAGTACAATTTCATTATGAAATTTAGATATTTATCTTTAATGCTCAGTTTTTTTTTTTTTTTTTTTTTTTTTTTACTTGTCATAATATACTACAAAGGAGGTCTGTTTTATATTATATGTGAAAGAAAGTCTAGAATACTTTGTATCTACAGTTTCAGATGAAACTCTATATTTAAGTTTACAAATTTTATACAGAAAAAAAAAATTGATACTGAATTTAATATTGAAGAAGGTTGGAGATTTTTTCTCCTTTTTAATTAAACTTTTTTTATACTAAGTACTTGGTTAGCTTTGAGATACCAATTTAGGGTTAATGAATTAATTTAAAACAATTGTAACTCGTAAGTTTTTTTTTAAATCCATGTTCACTACAATTAGGCGTGGCTGGCGATTTTCGTTCAGTCGCGGGTTCGATCCTTGGCCTCCAAAGTCCCGCCGTGTAGCCAGGGCTGATGCACATTAAATATGTCGGAGCTCTAAGTCTTGTCGTTCATGTTAGGAGAGGGGATGCCAAATCAGGTGTCGTCCTCGTCACTTGACCGTGGCTCAAAATTACGAGGTCCGTCGCCGATAGCCCTCGTGTTGTTTCTAGTGCGACGTTAATAAAAAAAAAACTAAACTAAACCGCCGTTAAACACTCCACATTCACTACTACTATACAAATCACATTAAAAGTGCTTTTTCTCATGAAACCTTACAAAAATGCGAGAATTTTAGAATTAGTTCATAAATTTAAAAATAATAATAAATTGATTGAAAGTAATATATGCAATTTTATGAGGGGGGAGTAAAGATTAATGGGAAAAATAACTCAACTTGACGAGCAGAGCAGGAAGAAGAGAACGCTAGGCGAGTCGAGTGAGGGAGAAAGCGAGGAACAGGAGAACAATAGCGAAAGAAACGAGCAATGTCTGATAATTCAGTAGATTTGGAGATGCGTAGTATTATTGTAATGTTGTGTATCGTGCTGCGTTAATGTTTAAATTAAAGTTTTGCAGCTAAAAAAAAAGTCTGGACTAATTATTTTTATTTACAACCACTCTCACCGCCTTACAACAACTCGACCAAATGGAACGTGTTTTACTGGCGCAATCGATAGGATTGTATCAGGTGAGAGCTTTCATATATTTTGAGTAAATGCATGCTCCCATTGTTTACTATTTTAATTGTCTGGGCGAAATTTATTAAAAGTATAGAATTGAAAGTTTGTTCCATCCCGGAACGTAGAATTATATATCTCGTCAGAGAAAAGAGAATTTTCCGCCAGGAAAAATGGAATAAATTTCTCACCAGAGAAAAAAAAAAGAATACGTCAGTATTCCGTGTGTTATTTTGCTGTTTTATACATATTTGTTTTTTCCGGAAAGAAAAAATATATATTTGTTTTCCTGGTTTTAGAATTTTCGTCCCAGGTAATCAAAGTAGGCTTAATGAAACGCACGTGCAACCTGCATATTTGTAATTGATAATACATTTAATTCAATTTTGAAGCTTTGGAATGTATTTTGGTTAGTAATTGCATTTATCAATTCGAAAAGAAAACTTGTATCTATAAATATAATATCAGTGCATTCTTATGAACATATTCTGTTTTGGTACCATGCCAATTTATTTTAATGTTTTTTATGGAATGATTTCAATGGACAAGTTCGACTTTGTAAACAACAACAATGAACCAAACTCGCGCGCAAACCTTCCCGACTTCCGGTCATTCTTAATCAATGGGAAATCAACGAAATTTAACTAAGTTTTGTACATTTTTAACTCAAATTTTTGAAACTTTTTTGAACTCTATTGAAAAAAGGTGTTATATAGATTTCAGATCTGAGGATTTTTCCGATTTTTATTTCTTTATTTATGCTAAAATACTTTGTATTTTTTGGAAAGGTTAACATAATTGCTTGCTTTATCGCGATTTTTGGCGATCGATAGTATATTTAGGTGGAGCCGTTTTGCTTAGTAACGTATTTACTATGATGTATCATATTTGATTTTTTCTTGTAATGTGCTGAATTAGGAATATAATTACTGTATTGGTATACATTTTATTTATTCTGACATTCTTCTTTATCAAAGGAAAAGTAATTATGAGTGTTTTCGGAAAAGGCTTTATATTTTTGTTTATTGTTAATTAAGAGTAATTTATTTACATGCTGAATTGATTGTACATATCAAATATTCAAAATAAAGTGCTTTTTATTTACTTTCACGCTAATTCACAAACAATTGCTGAATTGTTTGACATTTCAAATCCAAATTATTTTATATCAGCAAAAGCATTCATGCATACTTTGAAAATATTTTTTATGTTATGTATTTAGTTAATTTTGTGTTGTATTAAATTTATTAGTTGATTTATTTGCCAAATTATGTGTACAGATTGAATCTAAATTCTTTTCTTGTATTTATTTAAAAAATTCTTATATAAATATGTTAATTTTATGCTAATTAAAGTTTAACCAATTACTGTATTTATAATTTATTGAAATTCAACTAGTATATTAAATCCATAATGTCATGTATTATATTTCATAAATCATAACATGTTCCAAAAAAACACCAGTAGTGTGTTTTTGTTAATTTCCTGATTTATATAATTAGCTGTGGATCATATTCCCATGAAAAAAAAAATTTTTTAGATAACCTAAAATTTAAAAAAAAAAAAAAAATCATGTCAATTTTAATCAAGTTCGAGGTCAAATGGAAATGTGTTAGCTTAATAAATGTCTTTTTGTCACATGCACAGCCAAATATTTCCATTGTTAAATAATTGAATATGATGAAAATTATTGGAATTTACAAACACCAGTACATCTTTCTTTCTTTTTTTTTTTAAATGTTTTGCCAGAAATTTTACAAATTTAAATTTTTTGAATCTAAGAAAAAAAGTGCTACTATTTATTTACTAATCTTTAATTCAAGTTTAAAATATAGCATGTTGATAAATGCAATTATGCTTATGTATAATTGTTTTTTAAATTATATTTATATAAATATTATACATCTAAGATGCTTGACATGAATTCCATCCACCTCCCATAAATTAATGTAATAATATTGTTTAAGAGATTTGTTGAATCTTACAATCTTCAAAATATGACAAGCAGTAGCATTGTTATATCTTGTGACATAAATGACAGCTCTTTTAATGGATGTTTTGTTGTCGTTCTAGTTTCATGAGTTTTTTTTTCTACTGGCAGTAAGAACATCACTAAATCATTATTGGATATGTGTGTGTTCTAATAAATAGTAATTGTAATATTCCATAATCTGCTGTAAGTCATCCTGTTATTTTATTAAAAGAATAGTCGTTTGGACATGCTTTTTGATTTCAGACTTTTCATTTATGCATTTTATATTAATTGAATAAATTTTATTTAACTCTCTACACACAAGAAATTTAATTATAAACAAAATGAAGTAAGAAAATAAGAAACAACAATTATAAGCACATACACATGAGTAAATAAGTAAATACAATTTTATTCACTGACAGTAAATAAATTGTTGAAATGAGTTTGATAAAGGACTTAGACCTGATAAAACAAACTTTAAAAAAAAAAGGTTTATGAATGCTGTAATTAAGGAGATTTTCACTCTTGAATTTCCAACTTTTTGTTCTCCTCAATAAATATCAATTTAACACATTTTTCTTTGAATCAATTACTCTTAAGAGTAAAATATGAAGATTATATTAACAGAAATTAAGTAATTCTTATATCTAATTCTCTTCAGCCAATCTAACATCTTTCCTTTTGTTAAATAAGCCAGTTAGTCAGAGAAAACAAATTACAACACTATAAAGTTAATTTGATTGAAATAAACTAAAAATTTGTCCTGTTTATGTATTCAAAATTCACCAAATCAAAACAGATTTTCATCCTCCAAAAATATTTATTAAAATATTCCCATGAAATCAAAACATGTGTACAAGCAAGGAATCATAAAACTTTTACATAATAAAAATTAAAAAAAAAAAAAAAAAATTCTTTTTAGATTCAAATTTGAAAGGAAATTGGATACAATTCGAAGTACTCAAAAGTTAAATTTCTTTGAGAATTGTAATTTAATTGCGAAAAAAAAAATTGAATCATTTTGCTTCTGCTGTAATAATAATTGTGCAGTATGCAGCTTTTGCTCCATTTCATTCTTTTCAGACAAGGTTATATCTGTTTAGCAACCTATGTCTTTGGTATCCAGCTTCAAACTATTTATACAGAACGATTCTTATTTTTTGATTTTTTTTTTTTTTTTTTTTTGTTTTGTTTTGTGTGTATATCGTATCATGATTTATGCCTGTTATAAATAGAGCAGTTCTGACAGAATTATAGGTTTTATTTGATGTTATTTTATTATATGGCTATGCCCTTGATTTATATTCTTAACGGATATTCTAAGCATTAGGATTGTGAAGTACATTTTTGATGAGATATTTAATGTTGAAGAATAGCATAGAATAAAATAAATAAGTTTTATTATTTTCTATGTAGATTGTATTCTAATAAAAGAACATATTTTACTGTGATATTTAACATATCCATTACACGAAATGTTACAAAATTGAGTTGTGCAAAAAAAAAATTGTATCGAAAGTATTGATATTTAATGATTATTCACAGCTTTGCGAATACAAAACTTGTTTAGTGTTTGTTCTTAAATCTGTCATTTTTTTTTTTTAATCTATCTGATATTATGCTTCTGTGAATGGAGTATTGTAACCTATTAATTTTAACAGTTTGTTTACGTATAGTGGTCATTGATTACACATTAATGGTTATTAGAGATTTATTATCTAATTATTTGAATATTTATTAATTACTGTTTCTCAAGGGCTGACATAGTTAGTATTAAGAGAAAGACTGGTTATTGGTATCCATTAATGTATATGTCTTAGAAATGTATTATTAGATTTAACCCATATACATCTATTGTCAGAGATATATTTTATTTTTCTATACAAATTATTTGAAAATCCCTATTACTCTTAAGAGTTATATTTCTCTTTCTATCCATATATATATATATATATATATATATATATATATATATATATATACATGTACTGTAAAAAAGGGGATTCCTAAACACCAAGCACCATAGCAATTTTAACTAAGGGTAGAAAAGAAGATTTACGTAATTTGGCTGGAGAAATGGGAGAAAAATGGGAGAAATCCAACTCCCGAAATGAAGATATTAGATCTTAAGAAAATTATTTTAGAAAGTAAATTTTATGATGAAGAATTTGTAAAGGGGACATTAGAGATGATCATTAATACTAGACTCGAGGAAACTAAGAAAAAAGAGTTGGAAGCCCAGCAGATAAGAGAACAAATGGAGTTTGAACTGAGAAATCGAATCTAAGAATCAATCAAGCTTTCCTACAGTTCCCAATAACAATGGGCAACATTGTTTAGAACTAATTAAAATTATGTCTAAATTTAATGTGCGTGATAACGATGTTACGATTTATTTATCTCTGTTCAAAAGACAGGCCAAAAGAGCCAACATAGATGTTAAAGATTGGATATCGTATCTTTTAACATTATTACCATCCGAAATCATTCAGTTAATTAGTAGAGAATCGGTAGAGAAATTTGAGGATTACGAGTATATTAAAACAATTTTGCTAAAAAGATTTAAGCTGAATCCTGAAAGCTTTAGGAAAAAGTTCGTATTGCATCAAAAGATAGCTGAAAAATCTTGGAGGGACTTCTGTTATGAAATAACAAATTATTTTGAAGAATAGGTTGGAGATCTAGATATCACAGATTTTGAAGGATTAAAGAATCTAATTATAACAAACCAGCTCAAGAAAAAGGTACCGCCTGAAATACGAGAACATTTCTTAGATGAATGGACAAAATTCACTTCCCCGACCAAGTTAGCAGACAGATTAGATGAATATGATAGCATACATAGTACAGCAAGGAATTCCTTGGGAACAGGTCCTAAGGGCAAGATTGATGAAAATTTTCGTCCTCCAACTCTAAAACGGAAATTTAAGACTAATCAATTTTCATCACCTCAATACACACCCAAATGGACTTCAAGACACCGAAATGAGGATTTATACAGATCTAAGAGCAAATTAACTTGTTTTAATTGTGGAAAAGATGGTCACACCTCAAGGTTTTGCATGAAAAATCATCAGACGAGAAATATTAATCTTACCGCACGAAGTAACCTAATACAAAAATCAACTACGATAAAAGATGATAAATCAGAAGTGTTGATAGCTAAAATTTCTATTCAAGTTTCCAAACCAGTGAACATCTATGATGGTATGGATGACTTAAAAATCGTCGAAATCAAATGTGGAAGGACAATCCTGAATGGTATCGTAGACACAGGTTGCACAAATGCCTGTAGTACGTGAAGATTTGGTGGCCGATATGCCTTATGAAGGAGAAGACAAAATAGAAATAAATTCAGCTTTTGGTGAAAGTGAAACACCTCTCAGAATCTTCGAAATGAAAATTAATGATTCAAAAATTTATGTTCTGCATAAATAGTTTTTGCAGTCAAGATTATATAGGCACAATAGCCGAATACAAAGTATAAAGGCGTTAAAAATATGAATAAATTTCTGGGCACAACAGGTGCCCAAGTTGAAATCTGTAAAAGTTAACAATTCCACACACACACAGTACATAAAAAGTCCAAGAGTTCGAGTCGCTCAAAAGTTCAGTTCGCGATAAAGTTCATCAGCGAAAAACATCCGGGAAATCCAGGGAGGGAGCAAGAACACAGGAACACAAATCTTCGTCTTCAAAGAAACAGCAAAATTCAGAAAAGGAGTCCCACAGACGCAGTCGACAAGGAGGACGGCCAGGAAGAAAAGGAGGACTCCACAAGGCATGGCACTCCACAAGAGACAAGCTTCTGATCAGTCGAAAAACGCAGAAAAACCGCTTCTCGGGAAAGCTCTTGGGCGATGCTCCGAGACGGGTCCGGGGAGACTATCCACAGTAGTCGCAAAAGAGACAAGGCACACATGAAAAAGAACAAGAGCAGTCATTAGATAAAATACATTATATACAATAAAATATATTAGAAAAGCATTATAAAACAAATTAATACAATAAATATATACAAACTCTACCTTCGAAAAGGTAGAAAAAGAAAACAAGAGGCACACAAAAATAGAAGAAGGAGGAAGAGGTATGACAGGCGTAACTCTTCCCCGAGTGACGGAGACGATAGCGTCAACGTGGGCAACTTTTCCCTCCCGTCGTAAATGCTCGACAATCGGGAGGTACTTGTCTATCTTGTTCTGGCGAGCAGAAACAAGAGACTTGAGTCGGTCCTCAAAGGCAACGGTGAAGTCGATGATAAGTACTTCACCGGACTTTTTCGTCAGAACCAGATCCGGGATCAAGATTTTCGACAACCCCGGAAATTTCTTATTAATGGTCACAGAGCCAACGGATGACGGAATGGCTCAGGCCACGCGGTTCTGAATGGCGTCATGTCGCCTCTTCCAGGCGTCGCTGTGAGGAATTTACATGGGGATGTTCCAGTCGCATGTGCCGTTTCAAGGAGACTTACCAACGATTTACTACTAAGCTTTTCAGCATACACTATGCTCAAGGAGAATATCGTACTTCATGGGAGTAACTATTGTTTGGAGACGTCGGATTCAGAATTAACAGTACCGAATAATGAAATATCGAGATATAGTGATGAAAAAGTATTGTTTCCGAAAATAACCAGAACAGTGTTAGCAGTGAGCAAAACGGATTCTCTGCAAAACGATACAAATGATCATGTAGTTGAAGAATTCTGCAACCTCCAGAAGAATGATGAAACATTTAATAAGTGTTTTGCATGGGGAGAAAAAAGGACGAATTCCTATTTTATAGATCATGGAACTTTATTGCATAATGATTATATATGTGGTGAAAATATTAAGCAAGTCGTAATACAAGTAGAAAAGAGGAAAATTGTGTTAAAAACGGCACATGAAATCCCACTAGCTGGCCATCTTGGAGAGAAAAAATACCACCCAGCGGATTAAATACTCATTTTACTAGCCTACAATCAAGCAAGACGTAAAAGAGTATTGTGGAAGTTGCAAGGAGTGTCAGTTGAAAAAAGTGGCTACATATAAGGATAGGATCCCTATACAACCTATTGTTAGACCCGAAACTCCATTTGAAGTATGGAGTGTAGACTGCATAGGACCATTAGAGCCTTCATCAGGAAGAAAACACCGTTTTGTAATATGTGCCGTGGATTTGTGCACTAGATGGGCAGCAGCCATACCAATAAGAGAAATTAGTGCTAAAACCACATGCAATGTATTAATCAAAATATTTACTCAGACTGGATTTCCTAAAATTATCTGTACCGATCAAGGTACAAATTTTACATCCAAACTCACTCAAGCGTTTGAAAATCTCCTAAGCATATCTCCGCGTTTTTCCACTCCAGGACATCATGAGAGTATAGGTGCTGTCGAACGTTGGAACCGGACTCTAAAGGAAATGATGAATAAAAATATTCAAGAATATGGCAGAGATTAGGATTTACATCTTCCTTATCTTTTATTCGCGTATAGAGAAGTACCACATAGCACTACTGGGCTGTTTCCATTCCAACTGGTTTACGGACGGTTACCTCCGAGACCTTTATCTTTGTTAAGGGAAGTCTAAACCGGCAAGCAGAGTATTCCGACCACCGCATCTCGTCCAATTGTAGATTATTTACAAGATTTGCTCACGAAATTGCATCTGAGAATGCGGGGAAGTCTCAAGAACGATATGCTTCTAATTATAATCTTCGATCAAAAGAAAAATCTTTTGTTGTTGGCGAAAAGGTTTTAGTACTATTACCTTCATCTTCTCATAAACTTTTAAATACTTGGATTGGACCTGCCACAGTTATACAAATTACGAGACCATACTCTGCGAAAGTCGAAATGGAAGTATCAAGGAACTTCACATAAATAAGCTCCGACCTTATATCCAAAGGATAAATAATGTTGGTATGGTTTTCGAACTAGATGAAGATTTTGGGACTATTTACTGTGCGCTTGCTGGCAAGGTGAATAAAGCTGTTAAAGATATCCGAAAACACTAGGGAAATACTAATTTGACTGTTGTACAAACCCAAGAACTTTTTGATATCCTCCGAAAATATTCGGACATATTCAGTTCCAAACCCGGACATGCCAAGGTTGAAGCACACTCTGTCAAAGTTACAGAGAACTGTTCACCAAAGAGACTAAAACCGTATAGAGTCCCTATTAGTTTACAATAGGAAGTAGACCGGAAAATTAAGGAGTTATTAGATATGGGCCTCATTGAGCCAAGTGACGGTGAATGGGCTCATCCTGTAGTTTGTGTCGCTAAGAATGCTGGAAGCGTTAGGCTATGCATTGATTTCAGATTATTAAATAGTTTTACAATTCCAGATGTTTACCCCATGAAAATAGCAAAAGATCTTCTATTTGAGGTAGGACAAGCAACATTTATTACGGTAATCGACCTCACTAAGGGATATTGGCAAATCCCAATGAAGGAAAAATCCAAACATTATACAGCATTTGTGACGCATTCTGGTCATTGCCATTGGAACGTGTTACCATTTGGAATGAAAAATGCTAGGAGTACGTTCCAGAAATCAATAGACAAAGCTCTAGTTTCTCATAAAGCATATTGTCGCTCATATATTGATGATGTGGCCATATTTTCTAAAACGTGGACGGAACATCTTAATCACATAGACAGCGTCTTCAAGACATTAAGAGAAGTAAGTTTGACAGCAAACTTAGAGAAGTGTGAATTTGGAAAGAATAAAGTGAAGTTCTTAGGCCATTTGATTGGGTCCGGTCAACATATCCCAAATCCAGAGAAGGTAGAAGTCATAAAAGGATTAGCAAGACCCATTATGAAGAAGGAATTAAGAAGTCTACTTGGACTAGCTAGCTACTACCGTATATTCCCCAATTTTCAAAAATTGTGTTACACTGACGAATTTGACTAAGAAAAGTGTGCCACTCACCATGAGTACAAATGCTGATCAAGCTTTTGTGAAACTCAAGGAAGAATTGATAAAAATGCCTTCCTTACACACCCCAGATCTCGATAAACCTTTCCAGTTGTATACAGATGCATCGGCAACAGCAATCGGTGCATGTTTAGCTAAAAACGACGAACAAGGAAAGGAAGTATCCATTGCATTCTTTAGTAAAAAAGCTGAATTCGTGCCAAGTGAAGTGGTCAACAATTGAAAGAGAAGCTTTTTGTGTCTTAGAGGCATTTAAAAAGTTTGACACATGGGTATTTGGTGCTGAGATACAAATAATTTCCGATCATAACCCATTGACTTATTTAACTCAATGTGCAAAGCTTTCTCACTGGGCATTAGCTATACAACATTATAATATAAGCGTTACATATAGGAAGGGTAGTCGCCATGGTAATGCTGATGCCTTGTCTAGATTAAAATTTGACTCTTCTAATTAATTGTAAGAATTTATCATTCCACGCATATTCTTGTACTTAAATAGTATTATTATGTTATTTGTTTGATGTTTATAAATGTATCTGTATTTGTATGATTTTTATATTAAGTGGGAGCTGCATAGATGGAAGGCTCTCACCCTAATTTTTTTGTTGTGTGTAATAGGACAATTACTTGTTCTAGCTTTATTTTCTTTAGTCACATCGACACTCCTGTGCTTTCCTTGATGGGAGTAGTAAAGATTAATGGGGAAAATAACTCAACTTGACGAGCAGAGCAAGAAGAGAACTCTAGGCGAGTCGAGTGAGGGAGAAAACGAGTAACAGAACAATGGCGAAAGAAACGAACAATGTCTGATAATTCAGTAGATTTGGAGATGCGTAGTATTATTGTAATGTTGTGTATCGTGCTGCGTTAATGTTTAAATTAAAGTTTTGCAGCTAAAAAAAAAAGTCTGGACTAATTATTTTTATTTACAACCACTCTCACCGCCTTACAACAACTCGACCAAATGGAACATGTTTTACTGGGGGGAGCGGGGGTTTGGATTTGATTCCATTTGGATACAGAAATAAGATTACGAAAAAGAAATAGTTCAAGAGAAAATATCTGCCTTTCAAACGATCCCTTCTAGTTCAGAATTGTTTACTGTTCCTTCAGCAATTCGGCCAGCTGAAAGAATTAGACTCGTTTCCCATCAACGTAGTTCTTCTGATTGGAAACTACCTCACCTAGTTCAGATCTGTCTATTGAGAAGACATGCTGCAGAAAGAAACGCTAGTACGAACCCTTCATTTTAGCAATGCGTAATATCAGGTAGAATTTACGGTCGTGTTTGTGAAAGCGAGGTAGTTTGGAACCAGAAAAACCGATGGAGATGGGGGATTTCGAAAAATCTAGGTCTTTCGGCAGCATTTCTTCCTAACAGACAGGTCTGAACTAAACGCGGTAGTTTCCAATGAGGATGACAATACTGAGAGGAAACGGACCTAATTCTTTCAGCTGGCCAAACTTCGTACTAGCATCTGTTTGTAGCCGAAGTACCCAACGGAAGACCGATAGTTTAGTTTTTATTAACGTCGCACTAGAAGCAACACGAGGGCTATTGGCGACGGACCTCGTCATTTTGAACCTCCGTCAAGTGATGAGGACGACACCTGAGCTGGCACTCCCTCTTCTAACTTTCACACCACGCCTACGGGAGGATAAACCCCGACAGATTTAACATGCATCAGCCCCGGCTACACAGCGGGTCTTTGGTGGCCAAGCATCGAACCCGCGACTAAACGAAAACCGCCGGTCATGAATCCGAAGCCATGACCACTAGGCTACCGCGGCCACACGGAAGACCGATAACGGTACGTATCTACTTAAATAGTAGGGGTATTGGCTATATGCAATTGAATGTTGGGGATTTAGGGAAAGGTTTTATCAATGGTAAGTAATCCGTCGTAGAATAGTTAAGTATCCTTTGTATATTTAGGAATTTTGGGAAGTTTTTTATTATTCGGCAAGTCAGTAAGCCTTCAGAGGAATTAATCGCCCCAAGTCGAAGATGTTTTGGGCAATTAGTTGTAAAAGCATTGGTAGATGTTCGGTAGAGTTTAAGCAATAGTTATGACTCCAAAACCTGTGAAGCAATATTATTAGTATAAGAATAATGCTTGGAAAGTTTTTGAAATGATTTTTTTACTATAAGAAAGGAATTATGTCATACTATAAACATTAATTTTGTATGGAAATTTTCATGTTTTTATTAATTTATTTGAACTAAAAAGTATGAATTTCTTGATGAAAATTGTATTCCATTTTAAAAAAAAAACACAAGTTTGGGAAATTTAGTTAGTGTTTGTAAAAAAAAAAATTAGATTTTTGATGAACAATTATTTTTTCTGAAAAAAAGTCTAACTAGAAAATTGACGGGGGATTGGATGTTCTCAATAATTAATCCTATTTATAGTAATTAGCTTTGCTATTATAATGGCAAATAATCCTATTTATAGTAATATATAATGACCTAAACATCACTTGTATTTTTCACTGTGTGATTCTGTAGTTGAATAAATGTTTTGGAAAGAAATTATTTCTATTTGTTTTTGCATTAGCTATTGCCTAAAAACACTTCCTTAGCAAATTTATTTGTATAATGAGTTAGCTGCTTTATAATACTTGTATATAAGGAGTACAAAATATCGTGCACATGTGCAATACATGCATTTAAAAAAAAGTTGTAGTCAAATCGTAAAACACACTCTCATTTGTAAATAATGAGAACAATAGATTTCATATGCAGCAAAGATCTTATACATTTGGAAAATGCTATTTTATCCTAAATGTATTTGCTAGGCTCTTTGATTCAACATTTCCTTTATTTAATTAGCTAAAAAAATTTTTTTATTCTCTGTGAACCTCTCAGAGTGAATTACCCTACTTGAAATAATTTAAAATTTTCAAGGTAGATGAAAACGTACAGAAACATTTTTGTCTAATAGAGATGTTACCATAAAGCTTTAAAACAAGAGCTTGTGAGTGAGTGAATGTAAAGTTTATTGGAGCAAGAGCCAGATATGGCTATACTGCGCCAAACAAGAATTAACTGTGGTCAAGACGCGAAGTTGAAATAAAGGTAAAAGGTGGTTGACAAGAAGGAGGGTCGAAAATAGAGAAGGATCGCTAAAGTACCCCGGGAGTGCGTCACCCGTGTTTACAAAAGACAATAAACACCAAGGGGGAAAAAAATCACTAAGGTGCCTCGGGGTCATGATGCCCGTTCTTACCTGAAGAAGGCAAGTCCCTGAGGTCCCCTGATATAATCCCCAGGGGCAGGGTGCCCGGCTATACCCCCAGAAGCTGGGGGTAATAGCTGCATAGAATCCACAGTTCAAACTTTTAATTATGTATTTAAAAGTTGTGTTTGCATTTACATTCTAAAGAAACTAATAACAAACTAGTAGAGACAACTTTCTAATCAATCCAGAAATACTGTACTTGCAATACATGAGCATGTTACTATCATGTAAACAAGCTGATCCTGACTCTTTTCAGCCCCAAGTACCCCATTATTTCATATGCATTACCCATCACAGATTCCAAAAACATTTCCAAAAAAAGTGTATGTTAAATTAAATTAAAAAGTTTTATCATTGTATGGTTTTTCTTTAGAAGTAAGCGATACACCATTTGGGAGGCAAGAAAAATTAATGGGACATACTTTATTTGTTGTCAAAAATTAAGTAAAAATCATTTATTCTTAAATCTCATTGAAACATTTTAATAGTTCTGGTATGTAATTTGATCTAATAGTAATGTTCTGGTTTTAAGAAAAAAAATTTTATTGCCCGAAAAGATTTCCTCGTGTAAGGTCAGCTACTAATTTTATAAATTATTTTGCATTTTATACAATGCAAAATAATCTAATATTTACTTTTCTATTAGATTATTTTTAATTAAAAATAAATAACTACAGTCGACAAAAGAAGTATTAGAACAATCTTAAGTTTGTAGTTTTTAAGGCAATAAAATAACAAAATTGGCATTGTAAATTAGTATTTTACAACATTTTGACAAAACTGATATATTTTGTAACAAATACTTTAAATAAAAAATATCTTCAGAAAATAAACAATGAATTTTGTGTTGCAAAAAAAAAAAAAAAAAAAAATTATTAAAACATCCGACTTGAATGTTACATCAAATATAAAATATCTAAAGTTTTAAATTTATTAAATATTGAACATTTTAGTAGTTTGATACTTGGTATAAAATCTATGCCTGCAATTACTGCATGCAAATGCCTCAGCATCAATTCCATCACATCTTTTATCACCAATGGAGATCCATTACAGCTTCTTTCAAACTAGATTTACAGATTTTTGAGCATTTCTTTACCTCCAATAAAAGCTACAAATTCTCGATTGGTTTCTGGGGACAGTAGTGGAGTTACAAGTATTCAGGGAGCATTACATGAATTTATGTCAAGGCTTTCATTTTCTCATCAACAATTTGCAAATTGTAAACCTTACTGTAACCCATTCAGCCCCAGACCATGACGTTAACTCCTCCATGTTTCACAGTTTTCAACATATTTTTAGATTCTAATGCAGTATTTTTAACCCTCTAAATGGTAAGGACATGTTTTGGTTTGAAAATTTTAAACTTGCTTTCTTCAGAAAAAATTACATTTTCCCAGAAATCTAATGTTTTGTCTCAGTATTTTTTGACAAAATCTAATATTTTTTTTCTAATAGCTTCTGAAATATATGGTTCCTTCCTTGACTGTCTTACTTTTATGGCTGCACCATGTAGAACTTTTTAACTGTGAAATGTTACAGTCATATCTGATGCTGAATAAATGTGCACAGCTAACATTTGAGTACTTCTTGATGGAATTTTCAGAACATTTTTCATCAGTTGCTGTCTTTCTCTAGCAGTCAGTTTTCTTGGTCTCCATGTCAGTCACCTTATTATCCACCATGTCAGCCTCATTTTTATTTTTAATATTATTTATTGAAAACAAATAAATGTTGAACTCTTTTGAAATTTCACGATATGTATTATCACTATTAGGTGGATAAATGACTTGTTCCCTCTTTCCAAGTGAAATCTCTTTTATTTTCGGTGCCATGACAGAACATTTGCTTGATATTTGATTTAACTGAATTGAAAACAAACAAGTATCTTTTCTGATATGTTTTTTGCAGAACTAAGTTTGTTATTTTTATTTTAGAAATTTAGCATAAACATTAAATATTTTATTTTTACTTATCGCTTACAATCTTGTGAATGCTGTATTAAAAAAAAATTCCTTATTTGATGAAATAAGGTGATGCAAAAAAAAGAAAAGAAAAACTAGTAAAAGTTTTGGACAATATTGAAGAAGACAACAATTTGAAATGTTGTCTTGGCTGCATCGTTCACCTAATTTAATGTGCGAGATACTCAAGGTATATATCATAGTATGTGAAATTTCAAATGCAGTTTTCTCTTGCATAAAATAGAAATGGCAAGATTGTAAAATCATTTCATTATAAAATATTATTGCCTAAAAGGAGATAACAGGAAGTATAACAAATAAACTGTTACAAAAAATAGCTTAATAAAATAAACAAGAAAAAGAAAAGATTAATTGTCCCCATTTTGAGATTTAGCTATTAAATAACTGTTTAGCATGAAGTCTTCTCTTTCAATAATTTATTGAAAGAAATGTATAGCAATGAATGCTTACCACATACATGTGTTTTCGAGTGGTTTAAGCGTTTGAGATAGCCAAGAAGACGTTGAAGATAATTCAAGTGTTGGTTGACCTATCTCATCAAAAATGGATGACAATATAGAAAAATAAATTGGTAATCTAGTTCGCACTGACCATTGTTTAGCATTCAACAGTAACTGTAGGAATTGACAAAGAATATGTATAGCAATTTTTTCCATCTAAACAATGCGCCAAATTGTTTCACACAGTCTGTCAAGAGAGGTTTCTCGCCTATTACAGCATCCAGTGTTAGACCATCCATCTTATTCGCTGAACCTTGCACCATATGACTTCTATTTCCTACAGTGAAATTTGCATTAGAAGGAATAATATTTGAGTTCGGTGAAGCTGTGAAAGAAAAAGAGCGGTATACATCTTGAAGGAGCTGACAGAAGACTTTCAGCACTGTTTTAAACAATGGAATATTTGCATGAAGCATTATAGGGATAACAGAGGGGTGCATATTGAAGGTGACAATAAATATGTATGACATCAAAATAAAATGTTTTACAGTGTCAGTCTCGTTATATAATTGCCACACCTCGTAGCCTTAAAAGTAGACAAATGAAAGAAATACAAATATAACTAAATAATAGGTTTAATTAACATTTCCAGGTCAAAAATAGAACTTGCCACTCATTTCAATTTTGATTACTTTGGAAAATATTTAGCTTCTACGTTATCACATACATAATCGAAGAACAAAACGGGACACAGGTATAGAAATTCAAAAAAAAAATATATTTACAAAAATTAATACATTATTATATTAAAGGACAATTCATCACTGTAAAAGAAAATAGCATCTATGTTAATAAACATATTTAATGGAAAAAGGTTATTGTATATCATTTCTCAATTGGCACCACTTTCTATGTCACCCAGGAAGTATGATGCATGAACACATTATCCCTTTTATCTAAGGCAGGTTTCTCTGCAGGTCTATATTCCTTATGGATTCACATCTGAGACACAACGAAATTAGTCCATTTCTGAAATGATTGATAACTGTCGACAAAAAGTTGATAGTTTATATTAATCACAAAAGATTCTGGGTGATGCAAAAAGAACCAACCCTGACATCACCAAAAGCTGAAATTCACCAAAAAAAGATTATGCTCTCAGTTTGGTTGGGATTATACAGGAATTCCACACTTTGAACTTTTACCAAGAAATCAAACGATTAATTCAAATGTGTGCATTCAACAACTTGCTAAATTGAATAATGCAGTTCAAGAAAAGCACCCAAAGTTAACAAATTGTAAGGTTGTTGTTTATATCTTTAGTCACTTGCCAAAAATTATTGGAACTAGTCAGCCCTGACCTTGTGCCTTCAGATTACCATTTATTTTATTCTATTCAAAACTCCTGAAAAGGTAAAATTTTTAATGACACTGGTTATGCAAAACTACATTTAATTGTTTATGCAGAAGTTTTAAGAACATAGAATTAAGTACTGCCTGAAAGGTGGCAAAAGGTTATCAACAGAAACAGACTTTACCTAACTGAATCAATTTTCAAAAAAATTCAAAGCAAAAATTTTGAATTTTCATTCTTAAGTAAGATCCACCCTATAGTATATATCTGTAATAGTAACTATAGTAATAAATTTTATAAAAATACAATAATCTTCAATGGCCTAAAATATTTATACTAAAAGTATAAAATAATTTCCTTAAAAATTACATAAAAAGTAATAATCTGTGAAATAGAACAAATTAACTAATATCACTACTTAAAGATCTGTAAAAAAATAAGTTTTTACTTGAAATCACTTTTACACACAAATATTTAGGCTTCAGTATAAAGACTTATGGATTTGGCTGTAAACATTCACTCACTTTTGGAGACACTCCTAAAACCATGCAGGTTTGACGATTTTCAAAATAGTACCAAGGGAGGAGTCAAACTTATTCACCTCATTAAACTATTAAATGACACAACTAAAAACATAAAATATTTTTTTAAAAAAAATTAAGTTATTGTAACATTGCTTTTTATAAGTAATGCAATATTTAATAAAAGTGAAAAAAAATATATATATATTACCTTTCTGGAATATGCAAAAAATAGATAACATCACAAAAATCTAAATAAAGTAGGTGCTTGTATAGAACAATATTTTGCTTCTGAAACATGATTAATTTTTATATAAACTGTAATAAATAATAATAAAAAAAAATCATGACTATTGAAAAGTTAATCTTAAATCACTTTTAGTAAATTGCATGGTTAATGCTCTAGTTAAAATGGGTCAAAAAATGAATTTATGTTGACATCAAATCAAAAGAAAAGGCTCAACTTTGTAATTTAGTATATCCATAAGGATTTTGATTTTTAATGAAAACTAATCTTTAATTTCAATAAAAGTGTGTGTAATGCTTTTGAAAGTCACATGGACGTGATAAAAATTGGCGACACAGTTGATAGCTTTCTGTCGATTCCAGTTCTTTAATCGACATAATGAAATCGGAATGGAATTGGTTCCTGCTTATAGCTGTCCACTGAATAACATATTGGCATGATTTCATATCACAATGAAAATAAAAAAATTGAAATTGAGAAATAATATTATAAAATACAAGAATGCATGGGTGGATTTTATTTTACTTGCATCATATCAGTAATATTAGTATATCTGGTTCTAATTCAAATATTAAAATTTTTGTTGTGCTTGAATTTTGATAGAATTTGTTCCTGCATACAGATGGCCACTGAATAACATACTGACATTTCATATCACAATGAATATTAAAAATACTAATTAGTCTTTTACTTGCATAATTTCACAGATTATCTGGTTGAAAAAAAAAATATTTTACAGTCAATTTTCTTACTGTCACCTCAGACATGTAGTATTTTTATTACTGGAAAGTTTTCCACTATGATTGGAGACAATCCAGGAATTGAAATATGTATACTATTTACAAAAGAATCCATAATGTTGTTTAAGTATGATCTTTCTTCATCATTTTTAGCATTAGCAAATTGATTATGCATTGTCAGTAAATGATTCTGCGTAACCTGTATATGATTCTGCATTACCTGTATATGACTCTGCACTGCCTGTATATGATTCTGTACAGTATGTACTTTGGCTGTAAAAGAAGCTTGTTCATCAGGTTTTTCATAAACAACAGATACTGCATCTTCCTTGCGAAACATTTTTTCTTTGTCAATTTTAAAATCATGGCAAATATTGTGAAGATCCTTTTTTGTTGTATATCCTATACGTTCAGTAGCACAAAATTGTGATTGTATATCTTGTATTATTTTTGATGGCGGAATACCTATTTTCAAAAGAGCTGCTAACTTTTTTCGATCTTCAGTGGGTAGTGGTAGTTTGCCAATATGTAATTCATGTCCAAAATGCACAGACTGGTATTCAACTGTTATTTCAATAGCTTCTTCGTGTTGTTCTCTAATTACTTTGATGAAAGCCGGACATGTTTTCCCAGATTTCACAGATCCTCCAGACTTCATACGCCGCTTCCTTTCTACTTTTAACTTTCCCGTACCACTCCTGTGACAAAAATAATCATCGCAAACTATGTTATCGCACCTGTTACTACCTCTTTTTTTCACAAATAATGAAGTTGTCTTTTTTTGCATTTCTTTTTTCCATTCATCAAATTCACTGTCCGAGTAAAAAGAATAATTCTCAAACTTTAAATTTATATCTTCATGAGACTGTTTGATGTGGTTAATCATGTCTCTCCACAGTCGAAACTTCTTACCGCATGCAGCACATTCATATTTACAATTACGAATCATCTCAGCTGTATAATCCGCATGATACGATGGATGAAATTTCTTACAGTGTTTCACAAGACCCTGTTTATTTGAAAATGTGTGATTGCATACTTCACATAGCCATGAAATAGGCTGTATTTGCAAATGAGCTTCATCGGACATTTTAATAAGCTTGATCTGTAAACAAAGCTTTGGTTGTTTACAACACTGTTATGATAACCAGTTCTGGTTTATTGTGACATTACTTTAAAATCTCTACCAATACCATACAGAGTTCCAGAGAGAAAGAAAAAAAAAACACCGAAACCTAGGGAAATCCTCTAAACACCTCAACTATTCCTCCAATCCTTGCGATTTAATTAGACTCGTCCAGTTATCGATTTTCCGTTCAGTTCTTCAGCAATATTTGCAGGTTTTAGGAACGAATCAGAACATGTAATGCTCACTTTTTTGAGTGGCAATGATACAATGGTTGCTGGTACATTATTTCTGGCCTCTTTTTGTAGATCGCCAAGTTAACCGTAAGGCTAGTTATTGAGCCAAGCTATATTACATTCATAAGAGATTTAGCGCAGCAAGGTGGTGTTATCTCCCAGGGATCAAAATTGATGAACGAAGTAGACCAATTACAAAAATATAAAGTGAATCTTTAGTATTATACGTGTCCCAATCATCAAAAGTAGAGAATAAATGTTTTAAATAAAAAAAAAATAATAATAACGGCTCAAAAAATTTTTTAGCTTTATTTGAAAGAATTAAAAAAAAAAAAAAAACTTACTTAAAAGCTTAAAATTTTGCTATATAACTTTACTTCTTGATTTTTCTTGGGCAAATTCATCGATTATTTTTGCAGTATTTATTTGGTCCAAAACATCTTGTTCTATATATAATATGGCCATCTGTTCAGTTTGTTTTCTTCCATACTACATCTTAAATAATTTTTAACTTACTTTAAAACCGAAAAAGATCTCTCACCTGATGCATTTGATATCGGTATGGTTAAAAATATTTCTAAAAGTATCTCTACATTAGGGAAAGTCGAGACCATTTCTTTTGCAACTGGATAAATTTCTATTGGAGTGTTCATAGTATGTCTTTGTTTTCTTTTAAAAATAGCAAAAACTGATCCAATTCATCGTCAAAATTAAACGATTCAATATCGTCTTTGTAAATATCCTTTAATTTTTGTACAGCTTTCTTCTTAATTTCAGGTAATCTATCGTCAAAAAATACAAAAAAAGTATTCTATAACAGCTTCATATATTCCAGCTCTTCAGGATAGTTCTGCACTTGTCCTATAGCATATGATATAAAATGAGTTGACCAAGAAATTTTCCCTATTTTCAAATTCATGACCTTTTTCTTTAGTTTCACCGAAAATAATTTTTCTCCTTCGCTGCCTACAAGCTTATGTCCAACTTCCTTTTCAAATGATAGCCATGATAAAACAGTTGCTTTTTGTTCTACTTTTCCAAATTCATTCCTGAAATTTTGTATATAATTTTCTAAAGATTTCAGTATATTAGATCCTTTTAATAGCTCACACCCAAATGATTGTAATGATTTGCTAGTAGCACTCACTCTCTGGTGTATGGCATCCCAAATCACGGTCATTAGGGAAGTTTCATACTTGCCCATCTGTTTCAAAAGGGAAGATGCCTCCAGTATTGTGATCTTTTTCTCCTTATTTGTATCACTGGTTTCAGCCAGGGCCTCTTTTATGTGTGTATAACCAAGTCTTATAGCTCGTACGGCATCTGCTCTTGCTGACCATCGTGTATCTGAAACTTTTTCCACAGATATTGCATGTTTACTCCTTTCCAGATTTTTATTTAAAATTCGCCAGCGATGGGTTGACACAGAAAAAAAAATTGAATAATTTCTGCACAAGCATAAAATATTTAATTGCATCGCTACAATTTTCTGCTGCTAAATTTCCAACTAAATTTAAAGAATGACTGGCTCAAGAAATATAAACTGCGCTTGGACTGTGTTCTTTAATACGTGCCTGTAGACCTGAGTACCACCCAGACATATTAGACGCATTATCAAATGATTGCCCTCTGCAATTTTTAATATCCAGTCCAAATTTAGCTAAAATTTCTAATACTTGTTGTTCCAAATATGAAGAAGTATGTCCTTCTATGGGTAACAATTGCAGAAATCTTTCTTTTATTTCACCACTAGATGAGACATATCACGACGAATTTAGTTGGTCAACATGTGAAAAGTCGGGCGTAGAGTCAATTACGATACTATAATACTTCGTATTTTTAATCTCATTAATTATATGGGCTTTTACTTGTTTCCCAATAATGCTTATAAATTCGTCGCAAATTTGATGGGACAGGTAGCTAACATTGCCTCGTCCTCGATTGGCGTATTTTTGAAAGTGCAACTTCAAAAAATCATCGTATTCTCTGAGATAATCCAGGCACGTTAAATAATTTCCTTTCCTTGTAGACTCCTGACCTTCATCGTGTCCTCTGAATGCTATCCCTAAGCGGCTCAAAAGTTTTATGGTTGATATCATTCGCTTCAAGTCTTTCCTCCAATAAAGCTCTTCATGTTCTCTTTTCTGTAATTGCTGACTATCAATTCTATTAAATTTAGATGACCTTTTATACAAAGTGCACATAGCTAATATAACACATCGATCAATAACTCCCGAGTCTAACATAGAAAACAACATTTTTTTTGCAAAATTTTTTTTTATTCATCAACATAACACCTTTTGTTAATCACCTTTTAGGGTGATACAATCGTTCCAACGCTTTTCCAAATCTTTTTTTTTCTTTTCGCAAGAAATCTTTTTTGTTGCGAGTAAATAGCGATAAACAGCTTTCTGAATCATCGACTCGTTGCTGTTTTTGTTCCATCGGATGCAATCGCGGCACCCACGTGGAAAAACCTTTTTCACTTCACTTCAAAAAACCTTTTTCCTGGTCCGATCGACTTAAAATTTTGACACGTTTCAAGCAAAGGTTAGTACTCTAGAAAGACCTGGTTACTGGTTTACTACGAGCGCCATCTCTGGGTTAGTTTCGGGAGTTATTGATCGATGTGTTATGTTCTTTTGATATTTCGTGTCCGGACAGAGTTGGCGTAATTGTTTTCCAGTTTTGAAAACCATTTAGTAATTTAGATGATGTCGCAGAAAACAGTTTACAAGGTTAACAATAAACAGCTTTGCTTGTTTCGGAAAATACTAGCCAATTTCTTTCTTCTTTCACTCCATTTGTTTTCTTCCTATAAAAATGATCATAAGAAAGTCCCCAGTAATACACTTGATCTCTGTCTTTATAAACTGATTTCAATGTTTCAATATTACCGATGTTATTCGGCTTCTTTCTAATGATATAGTCAATCATTAAATCTGTTAATGTCGTAGGCCATAGAGCTATATCATTTAGCATCTCAACATCAAGATCGGTAAATCTTTCTGGTCTTTCTTTATCTTCTTCACTTTCCCTATCACGATTTGACTCATTATTGCTTTGAACTTCTTCATTGTCCCCTTTTTCACTGTCGTCTCCTTTGTTTTGTTCACTGTCAGTGGGAATAAAGGGTCTCACTTCACTTCTACTTGCTTCTGGAAAAATATTGGAGGTTGAGGTACATTGAGGAATATCCGAGGTAGATGATGAGCACTGAAGTAGTGGCGCCTAAAAATTTATGCAGTGCATTTTTTTGACTTTCAGCATTTTCCAGCTTTCGTTTAAATTTTTTTTTTCCCACTCCACTTTGATAACGCTTCATGCTTCTGCCCTGAAAAGTTTGAAAATTCTGTACTTGTTTTTCGGATACAAAGCGTGTGAGACCACATATGCGACAAATTTTTTTATACCCGATAGACTACAAGCACATTATATTAATATTATAAAACGAAACGCATCGCACAAAACCGAACGCGAATATTAAACGTCGACACGAATTTGCAAACTTTGGTACTATCTGGGATGATCGGCGAGTTCTGCTTTGCTTGCACAAAGCTGATATTTTTCCTATTATGGTGCGCTTCAGAAAACACATTTTTGCGTTCATTGCAGATGGGGGGGGGGAATGTTTAGGAGGATTTGGATTCATCCAGATCAGCGCATTTTTTGGAAAGAAAAAATTGACGAGCCAATAAAAACTTTTTGAGTAGACAACTGTGACCTATGGAACAACGATCGCGCCGTACTTGACTACTCGAACGCTAAAACAATTAGCTTTAGATGAATCGGAGAATTTTCCATTAGGAGCTTCAGTTGTATTAAGAGATATGTATATTGATGATGTGCTTACCATTGCCTATACCTTATTTGAAACAGAGTAAATTATACAGAAATAGATTAGCTAAAGTAAATGGTAATTTAATTGCCCCCCCCCCCGTTTGTTTATTAAATAATCATATTTTCGATAAAACTCAAACTATTTGCTGATTTTCTAAAAGCATTTTGTTTTAGCTTTTAAATGTCTTTTTGGCATGAAAAATATCTAACATTTGAAAAGCTCGGAAAGCCTGATTACAAAACGCAATGTAAATATAGGGATAAATTCATTTTTCTCAATTTGACAAATTATTTCCCACCGATCGTCTTAGAATGATTTTAAATTTGCTTCAGTAAGTGATAATTTAATTTCCCTCTTTCATGAAAAGTGTGCATTACATTCGTATATTCAATGTTAGAATAATAGTAATTGATTTAATAGCACTTGATTTATTTTTATCTTCTTAACAATAAATTCTTCTCAATTAATACTTTAATCAGAATGTAAATTATATTTTTGAATATGCAAGAAAATCCGGCTATTGATCTTGAACCGTCTTAATTCAAATTTTCTCTCCTTTTAATCCAACATAATTCATTTCTTTTTTCAGACTTTGAGGTATAAGAATATTAAAAGAAGATATTTTTTACAAAGAAGAAAATGTATGACTATGTTAACCTTATTTTCGAATTTATTCTAATTTCAAAATTTATCTTATTTTTAACAATTAAATATAGAAAGTATTAATAATATGCATTAATAAAAAAATATAAAATTTAACAAAACATTTGATCAAATCTTTCAAATTTTGCGTAACGATTATTAAAGCCGTTTGTAGCAATTCTGCAAGATGATGATTATTTAAAAATTAGCAACATTTATACTAGTAGTATAGTATGCACGAGACTGGGCCACTTTGAATAGACCACCCTGTATTCATGCTCGAATCAAGTGGTCTAAAATGATTATCGAGCATAAACCCTTGTGCTTTGAACAAGCGGTCGAATCCAGTGGTTCAAACATCCCAGCATGAAAGCGGAAAAAACAATATGATATGAGACCCCTGAGTGGCGGTTGTGAATAAAGCGAGGAGAGAAGTCATGTCGAAATGGTACAAAAGAAGAATTTTCTCACACTCCAGGGTGCTCCAGGTGGTGAGAAGCCCTCGTTTTTTTTTTTACCGAGGTATCACACAATCACTGACAACAAAAGTGAAAGGTCCTATTCCTCCAAAAGCGATAGTAAGAAGAAAATAAGCTAACAGTGATAAAAACAAGGAGGCGTTTGCAGGTGGTACAAAAGAAGGTGTTAAACCCATCATATAAAGTAACTGCGGGAAACTAAAATATTTAATGAATCGATGTTTTCGTTCTTTATACGAAAGCGGCGGATTTTAAAGTTTGTCGTAGCAATAATCTACCAAATATAAGAAATTTCTTCTTCGTTAGAGGCATCAACGGTGAACCAATAAAAAATGATAGAATCTTCTTGTCTAACAGATAGCTGAAAGAGCGTCTAGTTTTAGAATGGTGTAGATGCTGAAAAAGGCAGAGGAACATCACAGAAAAACTTAATTCATCACGGTGCATATAAAAGTTCAATAGCATCAGATGGTGCTGGAATCAAAATGATCGTGCAGAGAAGAATAGTTTTCCAGTAGATAATGCTAATAGTAGGAGGAAGTGGCAGCGATAGAATGTTCGTGAGATGTGATGTGAATAATAAGCTATTGAAGCAGTTGTACCAGTGAAAATAACTTTTGTTTTGAGCCTGAGAGTATCATATCTCATTTCAGAGTCCAGTTGCATGTGCTAACGCCAATCACAATCTTTGGAAGAAAGAGAGGGAGAAAACACCCGCAAAGAATAACGAGGCCCTTTGTATTTCATATGATTTTTCAAAAAAAACACACTTGAAATTGTATTGGTAGTTATCTAAACCAATCGCCCTCCTGAGACGTAAGGAGGTTAGATTTGAAATGCGGGACAACAGGAGTTGACAAATTTAATGTATGGAGTTTGAAATAACGCCAAGAAAAACCATGGCGCTGGGAGAAATAAGGAAAAATCTGAAGAGATGAAATACCAGGTAAACCTATATATATAAAGACAGGTAAACAATACATTTTTTTTTGCCTGTTTGATCAAACAATTAATTTTATTTGCAAGATATAGCATAATAACTGACACATAATATGTAAGGGTAACAATCAGAACACATAAAGCAACAAAACGCCAATAATTAGAATATTAAAATAGAAACACCTTGTTTAACTGAATGATCAAAACAGTTTATCTAGTTTTAAGAAATGATACAAAATGCTATGAAAACACAATGGAACCCACAAAACGAAGTAGGAGAAAAAGTTATATATCTTGTGACCATAAGATAATGTACGCCATCCCTCACAAAACAAACTTTAATATCGCAATAAGCAGAGAGTGAGGTTTTACGTTGAACAACAGTTTCTAAAAAATATGTTTACGGGAATGGAATATTGTGTGTTTGTATTTTGATCTTTGAGGAATATTTTATAGTCAAGATGAGTTATGGTCGACAGTGTACTGGATCGCAATACACCCTTTGCAGTTTTTTTTTAATGCCATTCTTCCATATATAAACAGAATACATTTTGTGGTTTAATACCTATAAATTCTCGAATAGGTTCACATATTTCATGTTTTAATGTTCCTAATTTTCCGCGATTTGTCTCATTAAATAAGAAATGATCTACAGAAAATTACTTAAATCCAATATTTCTGGAAAATGGCCTTTAAGATCAGCATACTTGCAGTCTGTATATGCAAATACAAAAAGAATCATATCCATGTATAATAAATACATGAATTTTTTATAAAATTTTTTTAAAATTGTTGTAATACAAATCATACACATTCGAGTTTGACAGTTTCTAGAACGCAAAAAACCAATATAAATTGGCTTATCTAAATACAAATTCGGCTTACGCATTTTAAATAATGAAATTTTCTTTATTAATTGGCCTAAAATCTGTCTTAAACATGGACTGGACAGTAGTTTCTGACTAACATCTTGAGTCAAGGCACCCCGCACATTAATTCGTTGAACATTTTGCATTGTTTTACCGAAGAATGCACATTATTCATTTTCTTGAAAAATAATTTTTTTCTGTTACAGTATTACAGGTATTACGTTTTTTTCATTGTTGTAATCAATATATTCCTTTAACTACGGTTTTGGGAAAAAAGAACATTCAGGAATTCTATGGGTTTTACGCAAAATTAAACCTTGCTTTTAAATAAAACAATAAATTCTAAATATACAACATAATTTTTTTTTTGATAAAAATTAGGTATTAATTTTTTTGCTGGTAAAGTGTTTTTTTTTAACTGAAAAATGATCACATAGATGTTTTCGAATAAGGTGATAACATACAAGAAAATATTTAAGTGTTCGGCGGCCATGGTAAAATCATTATGTTCGTTATGAAGAGCAGAAGGAATTTCAAATCAACTTCTATCATGAAACCCTGAGGGGAATCCGGGGTAGTACTAAAAATATCAAATGTTTGTATTTCTTCAGGAGTCATCCAAGCAAAATGATCGAATGGCAAAGACACTTCATCGCGTATCCATATAGGTTTATTAACGAGAGCCAAACATAGCTGTGATCAATATCTTATCATAACTGTCAGCTATGTAAGGATTATTCGCTTATGTTTTACCTACCAAAACAATGCCTCCTCTCATATGACTTCAAAAAAAACAAATAGTCATTTTCACGTGAGAGCAATTTCAGTTCACTTACAGTGTTTTTAGACCTGCATCAAAAGTGAGTTCACTTTAGTGATATATAATGGATAGGATCGAGTTCGTAATCTAATAAAACCTTTTCAACTTTTCTAAAAAATTAGTGAACACCGCCAACAGGAGAACATCAGTGTACTGACAGAGTTTCAAATAATCTTCCATAGTGGTACAACCAAAGGCAAGTTGTAACCATTTGAGCGTGTGAATAGTCTTCATCGATATGTGTTTGAGTAAGCACATTAAAAAATTGAGCTTTTAGCGAAAAGAAGCAGACAATTGACAAATTGTCCAAAAAATATCAAGGGAAAACACCTTGCGTTTAAGCAAGTAACGGTTGTCTTCTTCACCTCGGCAAAAAAAAAAGGCATCAAAATTGGAAAATTCAGATTCGAGACGTTCAGAATCAATGCATCCAAGGATGCATCCAAAATAGATAAGAATCAAGAAATTTATGGTCAAGAGTAAACATAGTAAATTTTTTCAATGTTAACAGGTATTATGTTAATTTTTGGCAATGTGTGGTGGTAGGTGTTTCAGGAGAAGGTGTGAGTCATAATTACGTGAATTATGAATGATAACAGGTATCAAAAAATGCCCTTTATGCAGGTTGCTGGGAAGTTGATGAGCCAAAACCAAGAACGTGGTTAGAATCATGCGAATGATGTCGCACGCGAATGGAATTTGCATCGGTAAGTGACAAAATACACAACGATAAGGACTGTAAGAGAGGTGATATCATCCACTTCAATTTTATTGACCCGTTTCCAATTCTCTTTAAAGTTTTAAACTAATCAGTTTTGAGCTCAGAGAAAAAATTTCAATAATGTGTTCTCCTGCATAGTATTTGTGGTATAAATGTCAATTTTCATGATCAAATAACCACAAATGCAAAACCAGGAATATGTTTTTCAATAGATGAGGTAAAGGATTTTGAAGGATCGGGAAGTAAGAAATTTTCTTGAAAGCAAACACTCAAAATCAGCATACACAGCGTGCAAAGGATGTTTGACACATTTATTAAAGTTTTAAATTTGAGATTGCCAGACTAGAAGGCATTGATAACCGTTGAGGTTTACAGTACAGAGTTGTTGGTGTGAAGTCAATGTAATCTGTCGAGTGAATCCATTTAAGCAATTTACACAAAAGTAATTTTGAATTTTTCTTGTTCCGTAATAACCGATTAAAATCGAATTACGAAGTAATGATTTTCATATATTACAAATTGACTTCGTTGATTCGGTTCGCCAACAGACATTGGGTAAAGAAGATTATCAGCGCTGCACCAAATATATTTATTTTTAAATTATTTGCTTTCAAATGATTTTAATGTCGAAAGTGTTACGGGGAAATGCAGCATGAGTAATTAATCGAATTTAGAAAATGCATATTTAGATACTCTATTAGCAGCTTTTGACGCATCAAGTTGAGAAAAGTGTTGCTAACACAGCGAACAAGAAACATTGGCTGTTAGACCATGTATGTTCAATGCCCGCTTATTTTAAGGTGAGGAGGGAGAATGCATTTAAACAACCTCCCTGCAATCTCTCGAAAATTTCCTCGTGAATATCAAGATATCGCACTTCGTATAAAGTCCAACCGCTGCCATTGTGGAGCAGAACGCATCGATTGAGTTTTGAATTTTTGTAAACGCACGGTTAATGCTCGAATAATTCAAATTCATAATTAGTCCGTTGCATCACTGCAAAGTAAAAACTTTGTTCTAATATATCTTCATCAATTATTTTTTTTGAAAAAATTATACTGAAGCATTACAAAGCGTAATCGCAGTACAGGACCCTCTCTACTTAAAAGGTCATAAATACTAATCGGTTTTGTTCAAAATGCTCTCCAGATCAGCAGAACATTTCTGCTCTCCAACTTTGAACCGCACCGGCCACGAAAAAAAGGTGAATTAATAGTTCGAAAAAATCATTATTTAATTTCGTTTTCTCCATCTGCTGACATTAAAAGAATTTTACATCGATTTCAAATGGTTAGCGAATATGTTCAGCTTCCAATCAGAACAGGAATTCCAATAACATGCAAATTGAAGGTTCTTAATTTCATTTTTTCATTAGTTTTAACGAACTGAGATACAAAGTTTTACGGAAATCTTCAGCTTCAAGGCATACACCTTTACCGATGTAAACATTAAAGGAATGGTAGGGGATTTTTTCGTATTCGTCTCCCTTTGAAAGATCAATATTAAACTTAATTTTTTTTCACTGTAGTCTCTAAATTTTCTAAAATATGAAATCTATACAGTTAACTGAAAACGTACGAATAATGAGAAGAAAAGAACTAAATGCATCATGCAAAGAATTGAAACTCACCGGTTTCCATTGCAGCTGTAGGTAATCCCAAAAGAGCAAAGTAAAACAAGTAAGTGACTAGATGAGTATTCCAGTTAAACAACACGAAATTTTAAGTCTAGTGATTTTATACCTGGCAAATGAAGGTCACTGAAAAGGTGCAGCTGTTTTCAAACCTCATCTACGCACGTGACTATGAAATTATTATTCGTGCGTCTTTCGAAAAGTGTAACCTTCAAGTAACAAGAAAACAATCGTCTATTAAATAAGACGGACAATAACTGTAAGAGTAAATTATAATTTTATTCAGGATCGTTAGTAAATCGAGGATTACAAAACAATGTCTTCGTTGTTACTACCAATAAATGAAAGTTCTTTTTTCGTTAAAGTTGTCACCGCATAGCAAATATATTGAACTGTAGTATGTATTAGGCTTTTACAATCAAAGGTTTGTTTAGATTTATTTATGGGCGAACTGTTATGAAGTTCTCTGAATATCATTGTTGTTGAGAATTTTAAAATATAAAAGATTTTCATTTTTGAATCTAATCAATTTCATCCAACTGGAAAGCATCTGCTGCTTGACGCATGATATCATATTTTCATAAAGAGAATCGGAAAAGCAATGAATCGTATACATTTGATGATACAGTACGCTTTAAATACATAAAACCAAATCTCGGTTCAGGGACAATGTTGCTGCTGCTGATTATTCAAAGCAATAATGAGAGTCTTAAAGTTGATTTGACAAATTTATACGCTCTCCCAACATGAAGCTAATATCTAAACATAGTTTATTTTTGAACTCGTACGTTTGACAAGTTTTGATTCGAATATGGTGAAAGGCAACAATGGTGTAAACGAAATTTGAGCGCTACAAATTTTTAATAAACTTTCGTTAAAGTTTTCAATTTTATCAGAATTTAGAGGCGATAAGAGGACTGCTTTCTCACAAAAAAAATTGTACAAGAAATAGAGACAAAACAGGCAGGTATGCGACACTGTTTCTTGATATCGACAGTTGTTCCACTGGAACGTTTCGGTACCCCATAATGAATTTGCAAATATTCGTTGTGAGGAATGGAAGCGTAACTACAAAAAATAGTAACATTTGTTCTGAAAAGCATCGCCACCCAATGACTTCCAGGTTTTGTTTTAGGATCTAAATTAACAATAAAACAAGAATATCGATTACGCTTTTAGGAAGATTATCTGATGAATATACCGAATGTAGAGCGAAGAATGACATCGCTGTACGTGCGAGTCTGCATTAAGTTATGCTATCCATTTTTTAAAAAATCCGCAAAAATACTGCGCTCTTTTGTCAATTTCAATAGTATTTCATGATACCTGGAATACACTAATAAATTAACTGTTTCAGGGGAGTGCTTCTTTACTGAACTTTATAATGTATCGGTTAAATTACCATTGCGTAAATGCTGTCATGTATTGGTGTCCGCGCTGAGATCGGGTGTTAAGTCTACAGCAAACAACGTATACCCATCCTTATATTCACTAAAACTAATATTAATGTCTTGATCTTATGAAAGGACCCAAATCAGTAAATAGATTCATCATCTGCTATAACTGTCATCATTATTATCAAATTTTTTGGTTGGAAGGGCTTTGATGGTATCATACGATTTCCGGCTCTATTGTGCAGAGGCGATAAATCATAATGTTTAAAATTGAATGGATTTTTTGAAAATCACTACTAAAATGCGTATTTGATACCATACCATTATAAGTCAAGTAACTGTCCAATGAATGTATTAGGAATAGTTATTGATTGCATTCCCGCAGACAGCGCGAAGGATTCTGTTCTTCGAATCGGCATTTTTATGACACCTTTGCCTAACGCTATTTCATGAGCAATGACAACTGAAGGAGCATTTCCTAACAAATAACGACGCGTATTGTATAACTATTTTGTAGTCTGCACAGCTGACATGAGAGCAAAAAAGAATCTTTTATTTCTTTTCTAACTTAATGCGTATTACAGAATTAATCAAACATTTACTCTGAGAACTCCAAATCAAAATGCAAAGCACCCAACATGTCTATTAGTTTATATTTTGCACATGCTACCTGTTCAGGTAACCGGAATTTGTAGCACCTATATTAGCTATGTCTACAGAATCATGTTTAGAAGCAGTGTCTTTATAAAGACCCATGTGGCATTGATTCTAAACGACGCGAGAGAAAAGCAAAACAAAATGCATCGGTAAGCATAGTTCGCTTGTGACGATACCTGCTTATCATTTAATGTTACTGAACATTCAGAAAAATAGAGTATTCAGCAAATAATTGATAGGAGCTACGTGATCGGCTGCTGCTAGTATTGTTCCATTTTTTTTTTTAATTTTCAATTTGTAAATGAAGAAGTGTATGAGCTAAATCCAAGTAATGTTCAATACCTAATTTACGTAGAATTCAATATGTCTTCCGTTTCAAGGAAGCAACAGGGAAAAACCTCTGTGAATGAGCTGTCCTCTGTTGACAATTGTACAGGGTTTACAGTGAATAAATCTAATTCACTTTTCACACAACCAAGCTCTGGAGGTAGAATCCATATTAAGCGAACATAAGTTCGATTCTTGTATTTTCATTGACTTCGCTTGACACGTTGCGGAATGATGGCTTTTGTCTTCGATTTCTTTTATACCTGACCCAATTCTTGACGGATGGAGTATATCGTCTTTATATTTTTTGATGTTTCACGAAATCGCATCCTGCCGAGTCTTTCAGAGATGACCTACATCTGACATTACTTTTGATCCTGTAACTTAGTAGGTGTTTACTCAAATACTTCCAGCTTTCATGGCTATCGGAGTTAAGGAATCGGAATAAATTTGAAAACATTCCATAACCTCTTTGGTGGCTCACTTTTGGAAAATATTGGTCCACCCACCACTAACCTGCACCTGTGCGCAGTAGTAGTTCTCAGGCTTTTTGATCTAAATGCATTCTCTTTCACTGTCGAATTCAAATGATGCACTTACAATAAGTTATAGTTTTGTTTCTTTTCTGCGACGAAGACAGAACTAAGAGAGTTTTCCCGCCTGTAAAAAATTATACCATCTCCAGAACTATTTTCAACCTCGATTTCTATACAATCAATGTAATTTTTCGCAAAGGGAAATACAATGGTCTTATAATTCACAACGATTTGGCCTTCTTTCGTGGACATGACAGGAATGATACGCAAAGGAGCTAGTACCCCCACACAAAGTGATTCTATAATATCACCGTAGACGTAAATTTCGCGATACCTCCATCTAATTCCACTTGATAATCGGATATATGCTACCGTGTAATGTTGAGTTTTGAATCCTAAAAGATTCCCCTAACCATCTTGGAAAGTCATCACTGCGATGTATAGGGGTAGTATTTTCACTTTATTATTTGCTAAATGATTAAAAGAGATGTTTAAAAGATCGAAACAATTGTTCTGAATCTTTTATAAAATCCTACTTCCGCTCCAAATGCTCCGTTTTTTTCTAATTTCATTTCTGGAATTGTTGGCTTATCTGTAATACTTGCACGAAAAAATTCATTCAATGGAGGTCTATCCATCTTCAAAAACATGTAATGTTTTACCAGTTAACACTACATCTTTCGTCATGCTCAACATTCTCATAAAAATGGGGGCATATAATAACCGAAATTCAAGTTCCACATTCCTTTGAACTGATATTTCTACTTTATCTTCTTTAAAATCAAAGAAAAAATCTGCTGCTCCTCCAATTCCAGTTTGCATTAAATTAAAATTAATATGTTGAAAAAGTTCGTGATGCATGTTGTCCATATCAGTATACTTATGATTAAATCTAGTGACACGAATTATAAAATGTCTCCTTAGATTTCTTGCGATAATTTTGATAATATTGTCTCTGTTTGTTTTTGATGGTTTTCTGAACACAAAACTCTCCGATGCTTTTATAATTCTATCTTCTCTAGGTAAGTTTAACATAGTTAACAATCTGGGTGCATTAATTGCTGTTAAATGTAATTCATAATTTGGAGCGATTAGTACATTTATATTCTTTTGATCCAAAACAAAATTGACAAAATGTCCTAATTTGTCTTCTATACTTTGATTAACCTTTTGAAGACGGCGGGTTTTGTGAGGAAAAGGCCCTTAAAGACGGCGCCTTAGGCGATGTTTACTTCCCCCTTTTTTATCGCTCATGGATGGCACCATACATAGGCATACAAAAGAAGCAAGATAATTGCTGCTGTCCGCAGTCAATGGGGATGTTCGCGGCTTAGAAAGTCCCTAAATACAAAGAGTCTCCCTTTCTTAGGGAAACATATTTTCTTGGAGATCTCAATTACAATTTCAGTACAAGAAAATTTGAGAAATTTATTTATTTTATTTTTTTAAAAAAGAAATTATTTCCTAACAATTTAAGCTGCTTTTCACCTAGATTTCCTTTTTCAATATTATTAAGAGCATTGAGAGAAATAGCACAAAACAATGATGATAATATAAAACATTGCATAAAAAAATGAAACGCTTATTTCATTGTAGACAAAGGTACACACAATAAACTAACCAAATTTAATTGATATTATTCAAGTAAAATTTATTTATATTTTGATTTTCAGTAAATTTTTTTAAAATAGATATAAAATATTTTAAATTTATTTTTAATTCTTTTAAATGCAGGAATTTGATACACACCTGGTGTTAAAACTTAAAATAATCAAATTAGAAATAAGAAGAAAATAATATGATACTTCATAAATTGCACGTAATTATAATCAGTAATACAAAATAAAATAAAAAGCAAAATTGCTGATCCTGTCTCTTGATGTTATAATGTAAAATTCAGACTTTCTCAAATCGATAATGAAGTAAGTTTAAAAGCTCTTATAAGTATTCACAGCATTTGTATAACAATAGACATATCATCATAAATAAACTATGCTCTTTTGGAAACTTCATTATTACTTAATTTATAATTGTTTTTCTCTTTTAGAACATGCCAGAGAAATCTTAAAAATTTAAACCCTCTTAAGAATTTTCTTATATATCTTCCATGAAGGAATGATAGATTTGATGTATAATTGTCATTTTTTATTGTTCCATAATCCATTATACTGTGATACATTAATATTTATAATATTGAATGAATCCTAAGATTAAGTCTAAATTTTATTAACAAGCATTTTTCAAAAATGAAAACTTTATTTTTCTTTGATCTAATTCTTCCTATATATGCTGAAAATTATGATAAAATATTCACTATGGCAAATAAATGAGATGAATAAAAAGCAAAACCATTAAAAAAAAGGTGTTTCGCATTATGCTCTAAAATGTGAGTATCCTAAGGCTATAAATGTTGGCCTTTGTTAAATAGTGCCACATTGTAGTTTCCACATGTTTTGACGGTTAGGTCAAACAAAAGGTGACGATTAGGTGTTCCAACATGTAGCAGAGCTGATACGCATTAAATCAAAATCCTTACATTGCCGCGGTGTGGAAATTAGAAGTGGACGCTCTAGCTCGGCTATCGTTCTCGTTACTTGTTTAAATTATGAGGTCCGTCTTATTACTTTGTCCCTTATGTTACTTGTAAATGAAATATTAATAATTTATCAGTTTACCTACGTGTTCCTAAAAATAAATTCTTTAAATGCACATAAGAAATTTAAAATTATTTTTTTCCCAATAGTAATAAATGTTTCAATTAGTAAAAAAGAGGAAATGCTTTGAATTTTTAGAATACTTCTAGTAAAACGCAAACAATAAGCTGATATCGAAGACAAAATATTATGACTGCAAACATTTTTAAGTTGCCGAGGAGCTTCATGTATCTCGGTAATCTTGTTTATATAAAAGGAATATATGATTCTTATTTGTACTTAATTGTTTTGCAAGTAATGACAACATACTGGAGCTTCTTACCTTTTTTTCACTTTTCGTACAAAAAGTTATATTCTTAACCTTTAGATAATCCTTACTTTTTATTTAAAATTTCAAAAGAATTGCATAATATTGTTTTAATTCTAAGATTACTGCTCTGATTTTTGTGCGATAATATACTGATTTTTGTGTGTGATTTTGTGCATATGATAGAGCCAAAGCCAATACATTCCTACGAAGACAACTCTTTCGATCAACATTCAAAATAATTACAAAAACCTTTCCTTCTCAACGCACAGACTCCTCAATCGGTTTAGAAAAAACTGACAACAATTTTTCTTTACTTTCTTCAAAACGAAGGAAAACTTTAGCTTCAAATATCGTTTTTTCCCTCCACCCCCCCCCCACTTCGTCTGGACAGTCCCCTAAGTGACTGGGTTCTTTTTACATTATCTCTCAAAATCTAACACAATATCAGTTCACTGAACGGTTATTTTCAGTTTCCCGATAACGTTCGCAAAGTAGAAGGCCTTCTTTTAAGTTCGTCGGCATAGTTTCTATTTATCCTATGTCCGACAATGTAACAGAAAAGGAAATCACTTTCTAAAGCTTTATTACGGCAATAAGAGGAAGAACCACGGAAGAATAGTTTTCCGGCTACATGAAAGCAACCTTGAAGATTTACAAGAAGGCAGATGTGCATTTCTAAGTTTTATTACACCAAAAATTCATATGATAATCAATAATGACCAAAACCTGAAAGAATCAACAATAATCAAGAGGGAGAAGCATTCTTTGTCGATATGAAAGCTTTTACAACTTGTTTTTCATGCTCATTTACAAGAGCCATTTGATTCTCTATTCAGAGTTTCAAACGTTTGGGTGCCTTAGAACGCACCCGAACATTCCTTTCTTTGTACTATCGTACATAAAAAGTGTGACTCATGAATAAATAGGCGAGAAAGAAAAAAAAGAAAACGAACAATATTTTTTTATTTCAATGTAACTATCTGTTAGATTCTGATTACATTTATTTTTCAAATATATTTTAGAGTATTTTGCAAATTTTATCGTAATTATTATTATTAAAGAAACTTATTATATTTTTTTTTTAAAAAAAAAAACTTCTTTTAAGTTTCGAAAAATCAGGAAATCCAACACTGTAGAACTTTTAAAGTATAATATATAACAAAAGCAAAAATTTTATTCTTGCTTCTAAGGTTTTTGTATAAATCGGGGAATTTTTCTTATGCTAAAGAATTTGTAATATTCGTCTCCTACAAATTTGAAAGAAAAAATATCGGAATTAATAGTTTTTGTTTCGAAGACTCAACTTTTATACATCAATTGTCATAATAAAAAATGTCGGAAATAGTTTCTTGCTTTTATAAATTCGAAAGACTGCAATGTACAGTTTTAAAAATCTATAACAAATATTTTTGTAATTTTTTTTGTTGCAAATATTTTTTTCTTTTTTTGTTGTTTATACACGATTAAAAAAAAGTGTTTTTTTTTTTGATGTTTCGATATAAAATTCTTAAAAACTGTTTTTCAATAAGCATAACTTAAGATAACAATAAAAATATGCTTCTGTACAGCAATACATTGTGTAATTATGCACAAATTTTCATCAAAAACAGAATGCAAAAATTGCTTCAAATTCTCCACAAATATATTTTAAGTAGTTTTACAGGTATAAAAGTTAATAAAAATGTAGAACTGAGGTATTTTTAAATCTGCAAAATGCATAGCAATACGTGTATTAGTAAAAAAACATTCATTATGAAAATATGTAATTATATTCTTTAGAATGAAAAAAATAAATTAAAAATCATAAAAAAAAATCACCACTTAAAGTTATAACCCTTTTTTGAATAAACTTTGGAAATAAAATTTTTGTGTAACATATATTTCTTAGTAATATTTATATATATTATTATTTGAATAATAAAGTAAAGTGGAACCTTTTAATAATAAAGTGGAACTAGAAATTAAAAATTTATTTCCAAATATTTAAATATTGTTTAAGTTCAACATATTAATCCAATAATTTCATTACAGCGGCTCCTTTTATCACATTATTTCCTGTAAAAGGTAAAATTGTCGCTTTATGGGTTATTTGTGGGTCGTTCCAGATTTTTTTTATTTTGTTCTTCGGAGACAACCTCATCATCAACCTCTCGACTCAAATTTAAAGATTGATCTAAATCATCTTCCTCATTTTCTAACTCACAATCAGAATCAGAATCATCAAAAATTTCGTCTCTAAATCAGCGAAAATATTCTGAATCTCTTCCGCGGTAAGTTCTCTTTTACGTTTAGGCATTTTTTTTAAAAAAAAATCAAATTAATTTAAAATGAAATGATTAAGTAATCGAGATGACAAAATCACTTACAAAAATAACTATGCACTCACCGCTAGTGAGAATTTGAGTATGAAGGAAAAAAGAGGGATTTTTAGGTAAGGGTGAAAGAGGAAACTCCACCCCCCCTTCCTTCTGAATACAAAAGAAACCGGTCAAGCAGATGATGTTCCGGGGCTATAATAGGCCTCATGCTGATTCGAAAGCTGTTTACAGGGGAAAGCACGGCTTGGCCGCTGCATCGGTCTGCGCCGGCTTTTAAGGGTATATTCCTTTTGGCCTGTAGATCGGCCAGCCGTACTCAAAAGGTTAATCTTCTCTATTACGTCCTCGTCTGCCATTCCCGGATCGATTTTCACTCTGATTTCATGTCCAACAACGTCCTTTTCCACGATCTTTGTTTCCTCATATGTTATAGAATATTTATTGTTATGATTTCCTATGTTGAACCATGTTCGGGGAACGAATATCTCTGATAAGCCAGCTTCCCATTCACCTGTTAGTATGATTGGCCTCGATAATTTCGTTCTGAATGATGCCTGAGTATTTTGAGGGAAGTAGTCCATGCTAGAGTTACTGGGTAACGTAACATAGAAATCGTTCACTTCATCCATGCTGCCTTTACCCACGAATTGAACCTATTATCAAAGCCTTTCCATTTGACGTAATATTCAATATTCCTACCTCTGCCTTTCGTTTTCAGCACTCGTTCTATATGCCAGTAATCATCAGAGCGCTTCGATATTTTCTGAAGTTCCTCTGCGTAGAATCTTCCTTTTATAGCTTCTGCTTTCAGATCTTGCAGCTCATATGTGGTTGGATAGGCAGAATATACTTTCGACACCCTAAACACTTCATCACTCCATCCTGGTAAGTATCCTCGTTGAAAGGCTTTTTTCGCTTTTGATATTCTTACTAAATCTCCCATATTTAATAATACTTTCGAGTTTTTCCATGTATACCCATATAATTTTTTGAAGATTTGTTGTTCTTTATCCCGAGTGACGCTTGATGGCGGCATGCCTATACTACGATGTTCGCTGTCATTATACGACTTCACCAGCGACTGTAGAATGTCATCATACTTATACAATTTTCTATACGTAAAAACCCTAAACATTTTGTTTTTTAGAGTCCTATTAAATCTTTCGATTAAACTCGCCTTGTGCTCGCCCTCCCCAGAATAATGGTTGATATTATACTTCTTGAACAAGGATTGCAGTTTCGCATTGTAAAACTCCTTGCCCTTGTCATTTTGAATGTTTTTTGGCTTCACTTTCTGTAACAACTTTTCGAATGCACTTCTCATATCTACAGAAGTTTTACTTTTTAGGGGTATAACATAGGCATACTTCGAGAATATATCAATGATAGCGAGTAAGAATCTAAATCCGTTATTATGCTCTGCTAAATGTTGTAAATCTACCAAATCATATTGCCATAAATCATTTATACCATACGAAAGCGTCTTCATTCGAGAAAATTTATACTGGACTGGTTTGTGAAGAGTATACGAATCTTGGCTCATTAACCAACGTTTCGCTTCATGATATGGCACTTTGGTGCTTGTTGCCAATTTCTTTACTCCACCAAACGATGCAGGGTTTGCGTAATCGTAGTAAGCTGTCTTTAATACTCTGTCCATTTTCTTTTCGTGTTTTGTTTTTTCTTCTTCTCTTTTAGTGGAAAAGTTTCGTTTTGGATCTCGTATTGGCTTGTGTTGAACTCAAGATTTTTCACTAACTTCTGGTTACCAATCCATCGTGTTGGGATTTTTATCTCGTTTATTCCTTTCCAAAACACTGAAAATCCGTACGGCTCAAAGCCTTTTTTGACATTTCTCATCAAATATGAAAATAGATCAATGACGTTTGTGTTTTTGTAACTTTCGTCATCTTTCGTCAATTCCCCATCTTCATTCCATGAATAACTACGAGTTTTCAATTTTTCTACTATAGGTGGAATGAACTTTTGGAAGTTCACAGGCACCGACAGAATGATGTTGCGTAAAATCGGTTCTTCTACTGTATTACTTTTCGGTGTTTCTTGTTCCTTGGTTTCTTCGATAGTCACACGCACTGGCGGTCTCGGCTCGTTTATAACGCGTTGATACTTTATCAACAGTTGGCTTAATAGTTTCGCTTTTGCATCATCTGAATATTTTGATTCTTGCAGAAGATTTTCTATTTGACTTTCAATGTCATGCACTCCTGTCTCAGCTGTTTTCGTATAGTAGGATGGAGCTAATTCCTCAGGCACAAGGGCCATTCTTCGAGCCATTGGAATCGGTGTTAAATTCGGTTTCCTATCGCTCTACCTGCCGCACCCGCTAATGCTGCTAAAATCGTAGGTAAAATTAGAGGGAGAAATCCTCCTGTTTGGTTCATTAATTCTTTTCTTTTTTTTTCTAACGGAACTTTTTTATTGGCAATTTTTCTTATGGATGTTTTGTATTTCCGTAATTTCTTTACGCTCACTGTAACATTTCCTGCTAAGACATTTAAGCAGATTTCGCAAAGGCAGTTTAACTGTTTTTTGTTCGCAGTTCGTATAATTGCTCTTTTTTGTCCAGGAGATGCGCTGAGTAGTAATTTCAATAAATGATAATGCGTTCTTATGTTCTTCATTTTATGGGTACATAAATCCAATAAATTCCATTGGAATCGGGAAACACGCTCTCTCTGAGCCTAAATTGTTCGTCCGTTCTCGGGTGCAGATCTACCAACAAATAGTTAAAAAAGCCTTGTGTGCTCTTTTTGTAAGCGTCCATAAATGACGCAGCTTTGTTTCCATATACTTGTCTCGCGAAACACTGAATTTGTCCCACATCACGGTTATTCTTAAACAATATTATATATTGTGAATTGAGAGAAATTAATCTTGCGATCGGTTTCCTGCAAAATAAATTTTGCATAATCAAGATCACACTGACTCTTGAATGATGCGCTGTAACAGTAAACAAATCAGCAATTTTTTCATTCAAGTCATTCATTAGATCATCAATTATAATTAAACTTTCGCTTTCGAATTTTTCGGGTAAGCCCTGTACAAATTCAATTCCTTTTTCTTCCATAAACCATTTCTGAAACACTTTGTAACACCATATAATGTTTTTAAATTCATAATCGTATGCTTTACGTGAAATCATATCTCGTATTAGTGTTGTCTTGCCTGATTGAGTTGCTCCCACGCACAGTAGACACGAAGGATGTTTCAGTTTGAACATTGTTCGCACACTTTTTGAAATTCGTTCTCAGATAGTTGGATTCCTAAAACACTAGGGATTAGCAAAGACGCATTAGCACTAAAAAAATATCGTATGTCATGAACATTTACACTGTTTTTTCTACATTCATGATAAAACAATTTTCGTCCAATATGTATCGAACGGATACATGTGCTATTTGTTATGTCGATTTCATTTTCAATCACTTCACTGTGATTTGTTATTATGAAAATGAATTCAACAACAATCAAAGTACATAACGCAACCAGAATAAGATTTTTTTTTGTCCATTTCACATGTGTGCAGAAAGACTAAATGACATTCTCGACCGATAACTTTCTTCATATACTTTTTTTTTCTTTTATCCCCTCATTAATTCAATATATATTTTGTAAATATTTTTAGATCGAAAACACATTTAACGCGCAGTTTTCATTTAACGCATCGCACTCTTTTTTGCGATCTTCCCATTTTCGACCTTGCTTCCGACTATTAATCCATTCGGCACACGTTTATTCGTGATCACTTTCACCGCTGCGCAGGCCTTCAAGGTTTTTTTGCTTGTTTCTTTTTTTTTTTTGTTTCGGAACTGGGCTTTTTTTTTTCTGGTTAGAATAGAACTTATGCACTCCACCCATAATCACACACACAAAAAAAAAAAAGGGCATTGCACGCTCGATTGGAAATTGTCGCTTTGTCAATCGAGCTAGCAATGCTTCTGTCTCGTAT
>BMAW01076960.1:27081-117422 GCA_019974015.1 Nephila pilipes | reverse complement strand
CAGCATTAAATAAAAGAGCTTTCACTTCAGAAAGCACATCTCTTGATAATGACTAAGCCTGAATTTTAACATGAAGTTGAATTTCTCTAGTGTTAGATTATTACTTAATACTTACAAATCAAAATTACACACACACACACACTCACACATATATATATATATAGAATCCTAACAACTGAAATGGGGTACATAGCTCGTTTTAAAGATGTCAAGGGTTTTTTTTTTTTTTTGGATTCAATAACAAAACCGTTTTTTAGAAGATGACATTTAATTAAACCATGTATTAGTGTTAATTTTATGTCATCTTCTAAAAATCCGCTTTGTTATTGAATCCAGGATACCCTTAGGCATGAGCCATGTATCCCATTTCTGTAGTTAGGATTCTACATATTTATATATATATATATATATATATATATGTGTGTGTGTGTGTGTGTGTGTATGTATATGTATATATTACTTCAGTAAATAAAAGTACAGATCTCTCAATAAGTGAAGAAAATGTATTGCTAGAGTTATCTCTTTGTGCACTAAATATATTTCTAGTCTGTCAAGCAGTGGAATTATTTTCTTATTGTAAACTCCAGTGCACCGTGTTGAAAAGAATGTAGAAACTCAGACGGATTAAGATCAAAGGGATTAATATATTATAAAATGTTAAACGATGAAATAAATTTGAAAACAAATACCCTTCAGCGATTGGCACTTTGTAGGTAAATACGAGCAACGTGACTCCGAGGTGTCCTAAGCACCTTCTTTTCCATGAAGTTAAACGTCTTTAGTACACATGGGTGACGCAACCCAAAACACCCTAGTAATAACTCTTTTCTGTTTTTGACTCTTCTTCTCCACCAGTTTTTATCATCCCCATCCCCAGCTTTCAGATAAGATACACATTATTTGACACGGCATGGCCGGATTTGGCTTGAGCATCATTCACCCAACTTTCATTCACTCACGCTCAAAAAATCATTGATAAACTAATATTTTAACAAAACATGAGGAATAACTGTCTAAGCTTTGAAATAATATTTTAAGCTTTGACAATAAATACAAAACTATTATTCGGAATCAAATCTGAAATCTCTACCAAACACACACGCACAGAGGAAACAAAAGGATATTTTTATTATGTATGAAATACAGGTCTCTCGGAGTTGTATAAATTATTATTTACGTTATATATAATAAATATCCTGAACAAAAAGTTTGAAATTAAAATTTTTCGGTAGTTAAACTTTTATATCATTTAAATGTAAAACAGTTTAATAAAAATGAGAAAAAAATATAGTCTTAAAATTAGAGAGAATCAGTTTCAATAAGAACGATCCAAAAAATAAAAATGAGAATTTTAATCTTAAATTTTCTTCAAATGTTTAACTACAGGACGTAATGATATCAAAGTAGAATATTAATAAGCGTTCCAAAATAAAAAAAAAAAAAAAAAAAAAAAAAAAACTGTCGAATTATTCATTGAGAGAAAAAAAACGGAAGACAAATTTTTTAATGTGTTTCTAACCCCAAAAGAAGATGCTATGAAAACACTTGTACAGTAGTCAAAATAATTACTTCTACATTCTAATATTTTTTAATTTTTAACTAAATAAAAGCATATATTTCGATAAAATTAGTTTTAATACAATAAATTCACCGTATGTTTAATATAAACACCAAAATGTTTTGATAAAGTTAATAAGTTTCTAACCGGAAAAAAAAGTTTAAAAGGTTTCTTGCGAAAGAGACAATTATACACTTCCTCAGCGCTGTTTTTATAATAATAATGGTAGAAAGCATGATTCACATAGTATATAAGTATATAGATCTGACATTTTATCTACATTGTTTTTAGTCATTGAGAATAGAACTTAAAAGTAGAGAGACATCTATAGACATGAGAAATCACTAGAAAAACATTAATTTCTGAATATGAAGCGTTTATTTTACAATATTAATTTTATTCCTTTGTGATGAATTAAATTCACGTAATTTTTTTTTAATATTGAAGTCGTTTGTATGTGTATGTAGTTACTAGTAGTACACATTTTGCACATAATTAAATTATATACATTTAATATTAAACTTTGATTCCGCATTAATTTTGAGGAAATAATCAGAAGAAAGAAAAAAAAATATTTTAAAAGAACTGATGCATGTAAGAATTTTTACTTTTAAGAACAATATTCCCAGTTCTTTTCCTGTATTTACCAGTTAGTTCCCTTCCCTGGGTTTATCAAATTGAAAAGGTTTCACGATACTTTTATGTAAGTCATGCTGTTTAATTGCATTAATTTTGCAATAAATAATAAAGATTAAGCAAAATCAAAATAATAAAGATTAATAAATGAAATAATAAATGAATTAATAAATAATAAAGATTAAGCAAAATCATTTTCTTTTAAATTTTGTATCAAAACCCAATTGGGAGTTCTTTTTTCTCTCCATAGAAATTATAACGCCTTCTTCGCCTTTATTTTTTTGATCAATATTTCTAAGTTGAATGTTCACTAAATGAAATTTTAAATAATGGAAATATACACAATTATAGGGAGACATTCGAATAAAATTAAAGCAGTTCATTAAAGATATTCAATTTATGAATGTTCATGTATATTCACTCATTTTCTAATAATCCTCAACGCGCTTGAATTATAACTTAGAAAAATAATCAAAGTTTTAATATACAAAGTCATTCGGGACTGAAGAGTAAGTAACATCTTTATGGTTGAAGGTCCGAGTATAGGAAATCTGACTCTTTCCTATATAAATTCTTTACACAAAGGATCCTTAATCAGAGTCGCTTTGCTACAGAAATTCATTTGTTAAACTGCAATTTTTATCAATCGCCAACTACGACTAAACACTCTTAATTTCAATAATCATTTCTACGACATTTATATATGTATCTCTTCAATTCCATTCCTTGGACTTCTTACATACTGTCTAACCAACGTACATCAGGTTTCATTTGATTAGAAAGGAGTTGGAATTTTAAATAACATCAGAAAGTAAATCCATATACTATTTACGAGTGAAGGGAAAGTTTGCGAATAGCTCAGAGTTACAATGCTTCACTCCTATATCGATTTTTAGGAGAGTAAGATGTGAAAAGTTAATTTTTAGAATATTAGTTCTAAGATAAAACACAAATATATTGGAAACCGAAGAAACTTATTTGGGCTAGAATTTTCGAATAGTGGTCATTGAGTTGCGTGCAGTTCTGTATTTGGGTTTTGTTTTATGTTCAATGCACTTTGTACTAAAAATACACTTAGGTTTACTAACGTACAGCTATATTAACTATGAGACAATGTCCGATTTTTATGGTCAAACTCTTATCTGGTACCTTAGTCTAATATCACGCCATTGGAGGCTTGATACCTTCATCGGTATCAAGTTTCGAAACCTCGATCCATTAGGCCCTATACAATTTCTCTACAAAACTGGTTCAGCATCCGCAAACTAGTTTTATTAAAATAACTGAAAAGATTTCAAGAGCTCGATAACAATGATCTTTTTAAAATTTTAATAAACGAAAAATTAATAAAATAAAATAAAGAATCTTTAACATGGATGATTTCGAAAAGAATTTTAATCTTTTATTCAGCACATTTTTATATCTTAATTTTACATTATTTGATCTATAAATCCCAAAAATATATTTCCTTAGAGAATTTCCTCTTTTTTTTTCTCCATCGATCAATAGAATGACTGATTCAATTCAAGCTTCTGAAAAAAAAAAGATTTTAAAAAAATTAGTGAGTGAAACTAAGTAATTATTTAAAAAAACAATTTTAAATATTTAAATTAAATATATTTCGTCTGACAAGAAACATAAACATAAATATGTGGAAATATGTGTTTCATTGTATGTTTTCACTTAAAAAAAAATGGAAATAAAAGTAAGTAACTTCAAAGATTATAAAATTAAAATGGAAACAAGTTATTTAATAAAATATTATTTTATTTGCAATAGAAAAGTTCACTAAAAATTAAATCAATAAATAAATCACGTATATGTGAACAATAATTATACAGTACACATGCGCAGTGGTACAGTGGTAGCCACATGCGCAGAAGGCACTATACTAGAGCTTCTTTTGGACTTTATCCAAAATTATAATGGTCGAACGCAGAACGAAGTTCCTATCTTCGGTCGAATAGGCAAAAGGCGGTGAGAGAGATTTGAAGACAAATAAAAAGTTCGTTTACTATTTAGATGCCAACTTTAATTATATTTTAAAGCAGCTTATTGCGCTCATATAAGAGTATAAAATAATTGAAATTTAAATAAGTAGACATATGCGAAGATAAACCTTATTTATCTCTTTATCCTCCATATTTAAATAAAATTCAACTTAATAATATTAAATATGAAATAGGATATTTAGACATACAAATGGAAATAATAGTTAATAAAATTAGTAGTAATACTTATGATAAGAATAGATAGTTTTAAATTTCATAAAAATAAGGTACCTTACTAGAATAGTTGTATACATATTTCTATTTTTAAAAACTTTATCTTTAATTATGTTGTGTGAAATAGTTATTTGTTATCAAGATCTATACTGAATAAATAATAATTATAAGAAATTTCCACGAGCCGCATAAAGGTAAGTTATATTACTAACGTTTTAAATATATATATATATATATATATATATATTTAATTTCTATTTTAGATTTAAATTTATTATACGAACGCTTATTTATTTCATTCAAACAATGTTTTAAAATACATGAACTTTATACTTTTTTCTCAGAATATGTTTCTTCAGTATAATTTAAAAATGTAGGACTCAAAAATCTCTATCCCAATTTCATAAATTCAGTCAATCAATCATGTAGGTTGGTGGTCATAAGTGGACTCGAGCCATATTCCTTCTGTATGTTAAATGGATCACATGCATTTTAGGGAGGTAAGAATTTTATAATTTTTTTTTTTTAAATTTCATGACTTCAAAAGGAAAATAAATATGTATATTTTGTTTTAGGCAGTGAATATTTTAGTTTTTATTATCTCTTAAATGAGAGCATTGCTTGCATGTGTTTTTTACCACTTTTTTATAAGGCTATACTGAGTGTGAAGGTATGGATCCACACTACTATAGACACGCGTTCTCAGTCCCAAGACTATAATTATATTCCACGCTGCAAAATTTGCGCAATTCATCATTGCATTATAAAAATGTTTAATATGTACCCTTGTGTACATATTTTTGTTTACTTATAGTAATTTAAAGACTTTTGTTTCCTTCTTAAACTTTTTTCCATCTGTAAATATCAGCTTAATCAATTTATTTAACTTTATTGTCTTCTTTTTCTGAGTTATGTTATGCATTTAAAATACTAAAATTATGCTAAAGCGTATTGGTATGTTAATGTTAAACGAGAAAAAAAGTAATTTATTCAGTAATAATTTAGTAATTCAGGAATCTACAACAGTAGTTTGGTAAACTACAGTCGTTTAATTGGTTAATTTAACTGTTAATTAATCATTTAGTTCATTTAACTGTTAATTAATCATTTAGTTCATTTAACTGTTAATTAATATTTTAGTGCATTTATTTGTTAATTAATCATTTAGTTCATTTAACTGTTAATTAATTTAATAAATAAGTAATATTACTGAAATTAAAATCTAATTTAACATCTAACAGTAATACAAATTTTTTCCAGATACTGCGAAGAATACGAAAGCTATTACGAGTATTCCGGTTTTTTACGATTAAAAGTATTCTGTAAAATCTTCTATAGTAATAATTTATGGTTTGTTTTTCGAAAATAATATTTTTTATCTTAATTAAATTTTAATATGGAAAGTTTATTAGGTCATAACTCAAAAACTCAATAAAATCTAAAAAATATTTATACAAAGGTCTTCATAGTTGCGAAAGTGTTGTAAAAAATCAAAATATCTACATATATGAAACTGATCAAGTGCAAAATTAATTTATTTAATTGAATTTTAAATTAAGAATTATTACAAAATTATTCGTTAAAAATACCAAATTAATAAAGCTTTACCCTTGAGAATAAACGCATTACATTTCAATAGTCTTAACTTTTAATTATAATCGATAAATAGAAATATGATAGTTATCACGGGCAGAGAAAAATACATATATTCACCTTTGTGCTGAGGATGATGACGGTCTGGAACATGGGAAAAGATATTTGTTTAATAATCTTCATAATTGTGAAAATCGAAACTAAGTATCTAATTGTTTATAAATAAAAAATTGTTAAAACACAAAAATAATTCACAGAATTGTTAAAAGGTCGTGTTTTCTTGGCTTTCAGATAAATTTCAATTCAGAATTATTATTAAATAGTTTATTAAAAATACCAAATTAATGAAAATACATCATCGAGAATAAATACGTTATATTTCAATGGTCTTTACTTATAAATTAGCATAAGATAGATATCTTTGGTAAAAGAGGGAACATATTTACCCTTGTGGCGGTCTGAAACAAGAAAAAAACTTTTTAGTAATCTTCATATTTGCGAAAATGTCACATAAAAAACAAATTCCTTACAATAATATAAAATTTTTCAAATTAAAAATTTATTTGCTTAACTTATGAAAAAGTCATGTTTCAGACACTTTAAGGAAGTTCAATTAAGATATATATGTATAAGTATTTACCTTTAATTCATATTAGTTCTCATATTAATAATTTAATTACCTAATTTTTCCTATTCTCCCATTTAAAAGAAAAGCATTCATTCTTATTTCCTGATACCATTCCTTTTTAACTTTAATGCATGCAATAACGCTCTCTTAAAACCTGTATAGTCAGCTGTTCCCACGGCTTCAGACCTAGTTATAGGGATGATCCTTACCAGACTTTATGTCGCACTTAAATTCCCTCGAAATCCCTCCATTCATTTCACGTGTTCTATGACGTTTATTGTGAAAAATCTCTGTTTTTTAACCCATTACACAGCGAAAAGCCTTCTTCTTGCTTTTACGCTCTTGCTCTCATAATCTTACGCTCTTATGGTTCTGCCGAGGGGAAATAGTCTCTCTCTCCGCTACAGTTAAATAATTAATTAAAAATGAAATTGGCTTCGACTGTTTTTGAAACTTAATAAAATAGTACTATTTAAAATATTTAAAAGAAAGGCATAACACACACATACCTATATATATATGACAGTTAGCTTGTATGAAAAATAAAATATACTTACCTCCGTGATGGTGATCATAATCTGAAACAAATAAAAAGTAAAATGCAAAGTTCAAAATGTTTCAGGAAACATTCCAATGAAATTCATGTGTATTAATGTACTCTAAATACTTTAACAATCTTATGTTACGCGCAACTATCTCTGAGTTGTCGTAGCTCTTCTTGATTATAAAAAGGAATTATGTCTAATTTAATATACCTTTGTGAAAGGCTGAAAAACCGATTCACTGAAATATATTTCAAAATGCTCAGTTAATATGGAAACGTAAGAAGCGATAAAGACTGAATATGCTTCCTCGATTACGTGAGGAAATAATCTTACCCACTAATGGTTTAACTTTAGGCTTCACCTTTTTAATTTATTGTTCGAAATACAGATGATTAAGAAAGATCTCAGAAAGAGTTTGAAAAATAGTTTCTACAGGCAAGTGAAAGATTGTAAACACTGACCTGTAAAAATAGTCAAGGAAAGAGCCTACATGCCATTCCCTAAGATAGCAATGGATGCTTAATATTGACGCAAAAGAATTCTATAAATAGATGGTATGTCACCATTCCTAGTTATTTATAACATGCCAACATAGGCTAGTTTAACATGAAGCAACCTTATTAACCGAGCCTGGTTTCACGCAATTTGAAAATAACCTCATTTTTACAATCACTATACGGAGAATTCCCCATTATGTATTACGAAAGTTTGCACTTTAATAGTCAGTTTATTTTTTTAAAAAAAATCAGCACATATTTTTATGTGTTTGAAAAGGAAACAAAGCCTAAAGGACAAGAGTTTGAAAAGTCGTAGAAGAATTAAGATGAACTTAAAATTATTTTTTATGGAGATAATTTGTTTCATTTGTCAGAATTTTGCTCCAGTTTTCACGGTACATTTTGAAAATGTATTATGTTTAAAAATATGGAGAGAAATTCGGAGCATAATAAGAAAAATAGGATAACAAAATAAAAAAGTTATCATCTCAACAAATTAAAAAAGAATTATTTCCGTTTGATTTTATTGTAAAAGCTAGTTTTAAAAATTGCACTTTTATCTAGCAATCGATAACCAACTTCATGCTTAATTTTCTAGCTTCTTTTCAACCAAATGAAATAAGGTTACGCAAATTAGGAGATCTATAGAGACTATAAAGACAAATTATTTATAGAAACTGATCTAAAACTATCTTGCAGATATTACTTCTTTATGGATTTCATCTCATCCTATTCCGGTAGGAGTATTCTCTGTTATATTATAGAAGGTGTTAATATTTGCGGTGTGGGACACTAAACTGGTAGAGAGCATTCCCCTTGTTTGAGGAATAATTAATAATATTTTGAAAAGTAATTGACTAGATTCCTGAACTCCTTGCATGTGACTGTTTTAATTACTTTATCAGTGCACGGAATTAAATTGAGGTTTCTTATTTGCGATTAGATTTATATTTAAGATGACAGCGAATTCGGTAATAGACATATGACAAAAACTAAACGTTATAGATTACCTGCTCATGAGTTTATATGTTAAACATTGTTAGATGGAATTTTAAAAGTTTTCCATTTAATAAGTTACTGAAAGCATGGGATTATACTTACCTGCATGGTATATTCCTGCTTCGGAAATAGTAAGAATATCTGGAAAGGATTAAATAGGAATAACTGAAGCATATTATATTAAATTATTAAATTTCATACAATACGCTACAGAATTCTTGAAAACAAATTAAATTAAATAGGTTAAAAATAATCATAATTTATTTATTTATAAGTTGAGAGGAAACTCTACTTTATACGAACCTAGACTTATGTATATATATATATATATATGTGTGTGTGTGTGTGTGTGTGTGTGTGTGTGTGTGTGTAATGATTTAACTTATTTCCCATTAATTTCTCCCCATAATAATTTAATTTACTACATTTGCCCATTATCTCCTTTAAAAGATAATGTTCATTCTTATTTCTACAGCTAAACTCCTTTTTTCTTTTTAATTAATTCAATCACGCGTTCCAAAAAATTCGCTGATAATACTGTCTTTCCACGGAATAGACCTATAGGGATGATCCCTACTAGACTTTAAATCCATACTTATATTCCCTGGAAATACCTCCATTCAGACCATGGGGTCTCTGACATTTTAAGTGAATTTTCCCTAGTATTTAAAGGAAAACAAGGCGAAAAACGCACTCTACTGACTGCTCTTCTCCTACTCTCTTGCTTACTTATGATGTAATAATCTGCATCCGACGGTGGAGTGGTGTAATTCCCACCGTGTGGAAATGGTCTCTCTCTCCGTTAAAATAAAAATAGTTCCGTGAAACTGCAATGAGCCTCTACTGTGTTACTTTCATAGCTTTTATTCAATAGTTCTATGCAAAAAAAGTTGTTATGTTACACACATACACACACACACACACACACACACACATATATATATATATATATATATATATACAGATATATATATTATATTGTGAGGCACTGGCGCCCTCTAGTTATATAGAGTTCGTCAGTGCCCGATTCAAAAAAGACGATGCCCCCGAAAGCGTAAGACGCATTGATGAGCGTTAAACTCATTGGAGGGCTGTAATGTCTAGTTTATGTTTTCTTTATGTGTTTTGTAAGTGTTAAATATATGTAAAGTGTCGTCCTGTAATAAAAAAAAATGATTAAAACAATGAATGGTCGTGATTCCATTAGACCATAAAAGAACCCGGTCTCATAAATTGGATTCTAGAAGAGGGCTGGTATATTAGTAAATAGAAACTTTCTTGGTACAAAAGAAGTTAATTTAATTTCTATTTAGTTATATGTTTACAGCAAAAGTATACAAAGACTGCTCAAGGTAGGCATTTTTTGTTATTTACATATGGATAAAGTAAAACTTTTAATTAAGAGAAGATAATTTATATTAGCGGGTTCTATTATGGTGTCATGGAATTACGAGCATTCATTGTTTTAATCATGATTTATTACAGAGCGACACTTTAGATATATTAAACTCACACAAAATACAAAAAGAGAACACAGAATGGACTTTACAGTCCTCCAATGATTTTAACGATCATCAATGCGTCTTACGAATTAGGGGGGTTCGTCTTTTCCGACTCAAGCACTGACGAGTCATAACTAGAGGGCGTCAGTGCCTCACACCCACTCTTTCAAGAGGGTGTCGCAAAAAAAAATTACTTATACTAAGGAATTTACTAAAATTGCATCGAAAAAAAGAAAACATTAGCATTACATAAGTTCAAATTCAAGCATAAAGAAATATGACATTAAGAAATATTGAGTTTTTTTAAATGTTGAGGAAGAGAGTTCAATATTGGTATCTGTCCAATGAGTTACGGGTAGTCGACTCAGAGCATCAGCGCTCAAGTTAGTGTTGCCAGAACATTAGTTGACACTGACGTTAAATTTTTTTGAAAGCCAGGGACCATCTCTGGAGACGAGCCCTTTGGGGTAAACATTGTTTCAGATATGTGAAGAGGTTGTGATTACTAACTATTTGAACTTTTGATCCGTAAATATAAGTTACAGATTTTCTCAGTGCAAAGATGATGGCATAAGCTTCTTTCTCTATGGTAGCATATTTTTCTTGGGACTTCGATAGTTTTTTACTTGTGAAAGCAACAGGCATTTCATTTCCGTTTTCATCAACTTTAACAAGACAACCTAAGTATTGCATTTGTAGAAGCGTCTGTGAAGATGGTAAAGGTGGATTGGAAATTTGATGCAATGCAATCGGGAGCTTCACAAATAGCCTTCTTAAGTTTCCCAAAGGAGTTCTCATGATTATTAGACCAATAGATAACCCACGGAGCTTTATTCCTTGTGAGCTCTATAAAAGAAGCGCTATTTCAATAAATTTTTGCACATAGGATTGGAAGTATGACAGAAGACCTAGGAGACATCTACATCTTTCTTAGTCTAGGGTGATAAAAGATTCTTAATTGCAAGTACTTCTTCAAAGTCAGGTGAATGGTTGCTGGAATCTACAAAATGTTCGAGAAATTTCACTTGAGGTTCACCAAAACTGCACTTTTGAAGTTTGATGGTAAAATTAGCTTCCTTTAAGCTACATAAAACAGTTTCAAGATGTCTTAAAAGATCGTTCCAACTACTTGAAAATATTACTATGTTGTCATTGTAAGCCACGGCATACGCTCTATGTTGGGTTAAAAATTGCTTAATGGTACGTTGGAATGTAGAGGCTGCGTTCTTCAGACCAAAAGGCACAACTCTGAAAACACATTGTCCTCTATGAGTGACAAACAAAGTAAGTAGTTTTTATTCGGAACTGATTCTCATTTACCAGTATCCTTTCAAAAGATTGAACAATGTTATGAATTTGGGGCTTGCTACTCGATGAATTCAAATCAGTGGAGTTTGGTGTAGAAAAAGCATCTGGTTCTGTCTGAGAATTCAAGTAATGGAAATCCACACATAATCTTATTGTACCATCTTTCTTTGTTACACATACTATTGGGTGACCAAATTAGCTTTCAAAGGGTTCAATTCATACTAAAGTTAAGAGATCATCTATTTGTCTGTCTACTTCTTTTCAGATTTCAGGAATTCTATAGGGTCGTTGCATTTTTGGCTTACTATTTGCCATCAATTTGATTGAATGTTCAGCAATTCTTGCTATTTCGAGGGTTTCGGACAATATTGCTTGGTTCTTAATTAATAAATCAATAACAGCTTGGTTTTTTTTATCAGAATTCAGGTGGAGAGTATTCAAGTGTTCCTTAATATATTTTTCGTTGGTTGGAGTACGTTTTGTTACTGGTGTGTTTTTGGTATCACCAAATTCTGTATCGGTCTCATATATGACTCCGATGTTGTTAGTAATTTTGTTCGCATGGATTTGTTTTACACTATTAACAGATATTTGAATTAAATAACTGTGTGCACTTCGCTTTTCTACGATGGTGCAAGGAGGTGTCCATCTCGCTTATATTTTATGTGTACTATTAGGTGCAAGAACAATAACTTTACCACCCATTTCGAAATTTTTATACTTTTTGCGGCGATTATGGTAATAAGCATAATTCGCTTGGTTAGTAGAATAAGCAATACCAGCTAGCTGGGCAGTAAGTTGAAGTTTGATTTTCAGATCATTTCATATCATTAAGATAATTCGTAACAGATTTTAATTGTCCGTTGGGTAGAGAAATGTCTTTAGTCCAAAAGTCTTCTAGAATAATTAAGGGACTGGTAGGACGTCGTCCATACAACCTTTGAAATGGACTAACACCTGTTGTTCGATTAGGTTCTTCGCGATAAGTCCATAATAGAAAAGTTATTTGCTTATTCCAATCGTTAGGGTTTTACCTCATAACATTATGTATCATATTTTTCAATGCACCATTCTATCTTTTGAAGAGACTATTAGATTGTGGGTGTACTAAAACAGAAATTCTAGAAGATATTATTCTTTTCATAAATTCTTTTGAGAGACTGGATGTAAAGTTATTGCCTTGATCTATAGCAATTATTTTTGGAATGCCAGTTCTAGAAAATATTTGTAATAATTCGTCACAAATCGGTTTAACAGTTACATTCTTTAGACAGATGCTTTCAGGCGTTCGAGTGCACTGATGTACTGCGCACAGTATAAACTTGTATCCCCTACTACTAGGTTCAATGTGGCTTATTATATCAACATTTATAAGGTCGTGTTACAGGAGTTACTAGAATTTCATCAGATGGATTATTTTAGCTTGTAACTAGCATGAAACACAAGTGTCACAAAAATTTTGTATTTCGTTTTTCATGAAAGGCCAGAAAAATGAATACCTTAACCATTCTAGAGTTTTCTTTTTCTGCAAGTGCCTACCCTATACACTGGAATATGAAAGTTCTAACAATTGCTCTCTTCGCTCTCGAGAAACAACTAACTGGCAGATTAGTTATCTAAAATCTCCTATCTTTATGATACAGGAACTTATTCTGAATCATAAAACCATTTGAACAATTTTTAGCATCATGCCAACATTTGGATAGACTTTCATAATTTTCTTGCTTAAACTGAAATTCATTTGAATCTGAAACTAAATCATTATTGACACTACCACTACTCAGATCAGAATTAGTTATATTATTTACAAAATTAAAGGCATTGTGCATAGGTATTCTACTATCTTGAACAGAATTAGGGTTTTTATTAACTATAATATTCTCAACAGGACCGACAGAAATGTACTCATGAGATAACTCGAGTTCATCAGCACTAAAATTATTTGCATAACATTCAAAATTATTTTTAGTTGTAATCAAATAAGTATAAGCACTCAAACTTAATAAATACTACATTCACATTTATTAATGGTAAAATGAACTTTGGCTCAAAAACAGATTTTAAAATAACCCTTTCCGCATGGATTCTGATAGTGTTCAAGTACCATACTGGTTTTAATTATATAGATAATTGGGTTGCAGAATATAATTATTATTAACACATTCTACTTGAATAGTGATTAAAGAATGAAAACAAGTTTAATTTTTATCCGGCGTTTTCGGTAAACCGTGAAAATCATCTGTTGATATATTAGCTGTCAATGAATGATTTTCGTTTTTATTAATCTGTTCATTAATTTCGGAGTTGTTTTTTTCTAAAGTACATAATAACGTATTATGTTTCCTACTATGACATATTTCGCGGTTTAGTTTATTTTTAAAATCTTTAGGTAAGATCCTTCTGCCACAACAAATAAAGCACCTAACCAGACTTTTTTAATTTTTCTTTTTTCACAGATCTATCCGAATCGAAACACTCCGATGATTCATGCTTTCCCGAATTGCAAACAACTGCAGATTATGAGGCGTCGATTGAATGTTTAGTCTCGTTGTGTGGGGAGGTGGTTTTCATTTCCGTCTGATAACGATTTAAATCTTTTGGGAAAGGCTTAGGATGACTGTAATAACATTTTTGATTATAGGCTAGTGATATATCGTTACAATTGCAACGGCAACAGGCAAAAATTACGAGGCTCCTATTAAAATTTAATTTACCCTCTCATCAGATTTTTTTAAAAATTAAGAGAGCAGAATTAATTGATTTTCTTATAATTGTTAAATTGCAATAAAAAATTATGTTAAAGATAGACAAAGCCTGCGATAAGACCTGGGATAGATCAAATTGCGATTGGACGCAACGGAAGCAAGCTAACGAAGCATCTTCCGCATTGGTCAGAGACCTAAAGGGCGGGACTTCATTTCGGAGACGAAAAACGACTCCGTTTTGCCTATTGTCCTTGGGATTTTGAGAGGTTTTCTAAAGGTAGAAAAAATAGTTTAAATTAAATGAAATAAATTTTAAGGCGATGCCAATTTAAGAAGGATTAAAGATCAAAAAATGGGTAAGATTTCAAAGCGAGGGGGAAATAAAGTTTGAAAAGGTAGATTTATTCAGTTTTACCAGTGAAACTAGGGACACCTGGTGAGAAGAAATCTTATTAAAAAGTGGAAATAAACATTATTTTGTGGAAAATTTTTAAAACTATTGAGAAAAAAGATTTTGAACTTAGGAAAATTATTCAAAATAATCCACGAAACACAACGTAGCTTTCGAGGGTAGAATTTAGTGTGTTGAAATCCTACACACACAAATTTCAAAAAATTTTAAAATGTGTGGGATATCACTAACGAGTTGTTTCAATGATTTCTCAGTCTTTTTAGGATTGGAAAATGTTGGAACTGATATCCGAAAGCAGCTCTGTGTCTTTTTTGCGATGTTGCAATTGTTGCATCATACGCTGTTAAATGTTGAAGCGATTCATTAGGTATTTGAGGGATCCTATTGAAAAAGGAGTTTGATTGTTTTTTAATGAGCTCGACAATTGGTTCGACTGTAAGTTCCTTATGTAGGGCTTGTTCCGGATAAAACCAGGGAGCATTAATCATTTTTCTAAGGTGCATGTTTTGAAAGACGTGCAGTCGTTTCAGATGTGTAGTTGCTGCCAACACCCAGATGGGTGACGCATACAACATGATTGATTTGTAGAACAGAATTTTGTGCCTGATCGCCAGCTTACTCTTTCGAGAAATTAAGCGAATGAGCATTCTGCTTATTCCGATAGCTTTTCTGTGGACTTCTCGAATATCGTGGGCGTAAGTTAATTTAGAGTCTAGAAACAACCCTAGATACTTATATTCAGTGACCCAGGAAGCGGGTTGGTCAAAATTGTGACAGTTGGCAAATTGTCAATACATCATTGTTTCGTGTAGAATAAGCAAGCGCTTTTTGATGCATTTAGTTTAATTTTCCAGTCAATGAGTTAGAGCTTTTATAATCGAGAGATAAAATTCTGGAATATGTTTATAATTTTTTGATTGCAGATGTCTTGGGATATGATGGCAGTATCATCGGCGTATATGGTATGGCAGTATCATCGGCCAAATGGATGTTAGAAGCCTTCGGGATGTCGTTTACGAACCGGGAGAATAATTTTGGAACCAAATACTTCCCTGTGGAAGACCACTGAGAATTGGCTGGGGGAGGAGACTGCATTTTCGACTCGAGATTCCAGGAATGAGTAAATAATTTTGATTAGTTGATCCAAAATTCCAAGTCGCATCATCTTGGAAATGAGCCCTTCGTGCCAAACTTTATCAAAAGCCTTGAAGATATCTATGAAAAGCATATCTTGTGCTTGGTTTTTTGAAAAACCATGTTGAACCAGTTCAGTGACTCAGAGTAACTGTGTTACTGTGGAGCACAGTGTAATAATAATATTCTGCTGTGTTGCTCTGGAATAATAATATTCTTGGCTAAACACATCTGGTTCAAGCAATGCAAAATAACACATTCATTTGCTTTGCTCACGAATTGAGAAGAGATATCAGCGATAATTTTGAGGATTTTACTAGTCAAAATTTGGCTCTAGAATTGGAACTTCCACGGCAGTTTTCTAAACTTTAGGAAAGTAGCAGTTCTACATAAGAAAATTAAAGAGCAGTGTGAAAAGAAAAATAAATTTCAAATTGAGATTTTTAAGGATGCGATTAGGTATTAAGTCCAATCCTGGTGATTTTTTAATTTTTGTATTTTTGATAAAGTTCAAAATTTCGCTACTCTTGACTGGTTCCAGATCTAGACATGGGGGGGGGGGGCAAACCCTTTGGACTTCTCTTTTAGTATGTGCAGAGAATCTAGAATTCTCTGTGTCTACATTTGGTTCGAATTGTTTTTGAAGGCTATCTGCTTTAACTTCCGCCTTTTCAATGGGAGCTACAGCAATATTGCCCAGAACGCTCTTCATGGGCGGAATGGTGTGAAAATTTTTTCTGAGAAGGGAGGTTGCCCTCGAAAAAGTGTTTGTTTCTAGCGAGAGACTCGCAATGTGAATTTTCCATCTGTATTAGGAAAATTGCTTGATTTCTCTCGATATCTCATTGCTGAGTGCACGGAGTTCAATTTTGATTGCCGTATTCTATCCTTTTCCAAACTCTCCGTAAATAATTTTTGTGACGAATTTCGGTTCTGATTTCTAGGGGGGACCAGAGAGGAGTTGGTTTAAATTTTGATTTTGAGGCTGTCACAAGGGCTTCTGAGATTATATTTCCAATTTTACCAATTGAATTTTCCATATCCACATTGCTGGAGGATTCAGGAATGGGGATAGTTTTAGAATTTAAAATAAAACAAAAATTCTCCCAATTGGTGGAGAGTTGCTCTGGAATTTTGATAAAAGCAGAGTTTGTATTCAGAGTTAAAAAGGCCAGTAAATCATCTGAACTTAGATCATTTATAGCTCTGATATCATAATTAAAAGGGATATTTTTTTAAAAATTTCAAGATCAATAATAGGGTCCCTTGCCCCGGTCTGGAGAGAGGGTTTATATGTGTAGGGGTGTACGGTGCTACAACCCTCACATTTGGAGTTCTGCTTATTAAATTTTTCAATTTCTGACCAAAAGAGTTTGAATTTGCATCATGCCAGTCTTTATGCCAGGAATTTAGGTTTCCAGCAATCATCACGTTTTGATCAGAATTTTGGATTTTTAACAGATCCTCCTTCGGAAATTGGCGATTATTTAAGTGAGTATACGAGCATAAGCAGAAACTACTCGTAATGGAAGATAATTATTAATTTTAATTTCGATAGAAGTAGCATCCTATACTGTAACCTCGGCATGAGAACTCTGCTGTATTCGTAATTATGTTTACAGTATATAGCGGTGCCGCCGTCGATACGAGCAGTTAGAGTGATTCTATCGTCTTTGTGGAGACGATAGTTTGTGATCTGGCATTCGAGCCCCGGTTGAAGCTTTGTTTCCTGAACCAAAAACAGGTCAAGATTCTGCTCTATGACGAATTCTCTGACTTCGTCAATTTTGGAACGCTAGCCATTTGCATTCCAGAAGCCAATGGAAATTTCGTGTACGTCACGACTGAATTTTGATGTTTGGGTAGGGCATAATATGCGTATCCGTTCTTAAGTGCGACATAAGTCTCAAAAATAATGCCAGCTTTGTCGTCTGCCGCCTCGACTTGGCGGAGAGTGGGGAGACATTCCCTAAATGCTCGAGCAAAAAGTTGCTCGTCTACATTTGAGTCACTACCAGTCTTTATGACAGAGCTTAAGATAGCGGCAAAATTTTCAGTTAGGTTAGGGGGAGCGCAGAATTTGGAATAATTATGGGTTGAAGAATAATTATGGTAGAATTTGGAATAATTATCCTCCTCGATTTGTCCGGTGACAATTTGGGGGTATTTAATTTGTGAGGTTGTTGTTCGATAGCTTTCAAGAGGACGCTGGTTCTTGGGAACTGCATTCTTCTCTTTTGTGGGGAAGTGGTTTATTTTTATTTTTAGCATTTTTAATTTGATTTGAATTTTTAGAGCGAGCATTTTTGTCCTTTGTGAATCTGGCTCCATGCGGCTCCAAATCGCCGCATGCTCCCCACCACAATTTGCTCAGTAAGGGGGAGTTTCAAAATCATTAGGGCAATCTCTAGTCATATGTGATCCTTCGCATTTTATAGGAAGATGACAAATTTCTGAGCTGTGGAAGAAGCCCTGACATCTCTAGTTTTGGGAAGGTCTTTTGTTACCCTTATAAGCCTCAATGCTTATTTGTGTGCCGAACATTTCAGTGAAATTATAAATTTGTTCGACTTGGAGGTTATCGTTACAATGAAACGTATAAGCTCTTTCACGAGATTTTATTTCATTTCTGAGGAAATCCAATAATTAATTAACATTAAAACATGATTGACCATCGTTATTACGACTGCATTCTAATACTAAATCGTTTGGAATAGTTCTGAATAATACAGAGATTAACATATTGTTATACGATTCTGGTTTCACATTTAAAAATGATAAGATGCGAATCGTATTTCAATTTTATCAAAAAAAAAAGCTTTCTTAATCTAAAAATATCATTATATCGTGAAACAGGGAAAGATTAAGATGTTTTTGCTTAAGTGTATTTATGATGATGCCGTGTCTTCTACAAATCAGAGTATTTAAAATATCTATAGCAGAGTCATGATTTGTATCCGAAATTGAAAATTCTTCTATCGCACTAGTGGCAGTTCCACCTAAGTATGTTTTTAAATAATTAATTTTTTTTTTCCTTCACTTTCAGAAGTGAATTATTATCGTGAATTGCAACCCTAAACGAGTTCCAAAAACTAAAAAATGTTCTTACGTCGCAGTAAAATTTAAAAACCTCTAATTTCGGAATCTCGCACTTGTGCTGGTTTTCTTTCTTTTCCGAAACATCAATTATTATAAGATCTGTATTGGTTTTTACAGTTTCCTGTCTATCTTTTAAATACCTATTTATTCTTGATTACAATAGTTATTTTATCTTTATACGACACGGTGTTTTCGATTTTGGTTTGTAGTTTTGACTCATCATCAAGTATATTTTCAATTTCTTCATCGAGCTTGTAAAGCTCATTTTCTTTTACAGTGATTAAAGTTAAAGAATTTTCGAGAACATTACAGTTATCAACAATTTTCATTTCATTTTCGGATTTGTTTGTGGTATTTATTAAAAAAGTTCTCATGTAACCTTTTTTCTTAGTTAAAAGTTTTACTTTTTTCACATTTAAATAATAAAAAATGCCTACCTTAAGCAGTCTTTATATACTTTCGCGGTATACATATATCCAAATAGAAATTCACTTAGCTTTTTTTTGTATCGCGAAAGTTTCTATTTATTAATATAGCATCCCTCTTCTCGACACCAATTAATGAAAGCGGGTTCTTTTATGATGTCGTGGAATCACAAGCATTTATTGTTTTAATCATTTTTATTGCAGGACGATATTTTACATATCTTTAACACTGACAAAACACTCAAAGAAAACACAGAAGGACTTAACAATCTTCCAGCGCTCATCAATGCGTCTTAAGAATTCGGGAATTTCTTCTTTTCTGTCTCCGCTGCTGACAGGCTGTACATAACTAGAGGGAGCCAGTGCCTCAGAATATATATATATATATATATATATATATATACTGAATTTAATTGACGAGTAAACAGGGTCATTTGAAGTCATAGTTGTTAAGTGAAAACACTGTTTCTGAATAAAGTCTTTTTATTCCTTTTGACGATAGAGAGGCAATAAATAACAGAGAGGAGATTATATGGTGAAAATGGAGAATGGCAGAGACATTGCTTTGCCGTCTTGGCTACAGCGGAAGAGAGAGAATATTTCCTTGTTTCGAATTTATATGAATTATTTCTTTAGATTTTGTGATAATCCTTTGATATCGAATGACATCATGTGGTATCGAATGGACTTTGCTGGAGCTCCCAATCTAGTAGGCATTATCCCTACAGATCTGAGATCTTGGGAAAAGTTTATTTGGCAGATTTTACGAGCGAGTGATCGCATAAATTAAAGGTTAAATTAGAATCGTTTCAGAAAAAAAGAATGAACTCCTTACTGTGAGTTAAAAGAATGAGAAAAAATTGGAAAATTAAATCATTTTTTAAGTGAAATCATTACGTACACACACAAACGTGTGTGTGTAATTCTTAACGATATTGTTGCTGAAATTGGTTGGATAAGAAAGACAATTGTTATTTTGTGTAGGAAATTTTCAGGTTGATTGAATGATACTGAAGCAATTTGTTCGTTTATATTATCCAAGCCAAAATGAAGTAAAGAGTGAGAAGTAGCGCAGTTCACACAACAAAAATCAGAAGAGTATGGGAACATTTAATCGAGGCAACCGTTTTTATATTATAAGGCGAAAAAAGGTTTCCCAGAAGAAATTGTCAATTCAGCGATTTTAAAATGAGGTTTAGAATATTTCTATTAAACATAGTAGGCGCGACTGCTAAGAGAAATTTGGAATGGTTAAAAGTAAAAGAAAAGTCTCTGTGCTAAAAATACTTAAATTAAAAAAGGGAAGATAAATTCAATTTTTCCTGTCCCTCCCTCTCTCTCTCTCTCACACACGACTATCTTCTATGCCTTCACAAATTTTACATATATATATATATATATTTAAATTTTATAAAATAAATATCATTTTAATCAAACAATAAAACAGGAAAAATTCAATACTCTCATTAAACTTGTATTACAAGAGAATTTTATAGTTTTTGGTCAAAATCTCTATAAACAAATTCAGGGTCTCCCTCAGGGAGGTCCAGCTAGTAATTGTCTGGCCAATTTTTATTTACATTTTTATAAATTAAAACAGATTGACAATGATTCTTACTTTCTTTTTCGTTACATAGATGATCTAATTATTTTAGGTAAAACTGAGGATTTTAAACCAAATATTTCTTTTTACCCTAATTATCTCAAACTATTAAAAACTAATCTTAATTCAAATACAGTAGAATTTTTAGATCTCGATTTGCAAATAGGTGACAATAGACTTATTAGTAATATTTTTGATAAAAGAGAGAGATTCGAATTCCATGTAATTAAAATACCTTTTTGGAACAGTAATCTACACAGAACCATTTATAGGAATATTTTATTGGGCTTTTTATTACGTAATAACAAATTAACAACACATAAAATATACAAATTTAATAACATTAAGAAATTCTTCAACAACTGTTTGGATCATGATTATCCATTAAATTTCTTAAATACTTATATACATCACAAATATATTAAACATCTTTGCGAATCGTGATCCAATTTCAAATTCTCCACACAACAATAGGTCCACAAAGTCGGCTTGTTAGTGGTCTAGACGTGAAGAAGTTATTTATTTACATTTACACAGCTTACATTTTTACTCACTCTCTGGACCGTTATACTCCTTTACCATACAACTTATTACCAACCAATTGTTTGCATCCTTTTACATTTTATTACCAATCAAACAATGATTTAAATCTTTTTTTCAATTTATATGGTGATGATGTGTTATATTTTTTTCATTTTGAGTATATGATATACATCTTGAAGCTTAAAGAAAATTCCATCTTACTACTCACATATTTGAATCTTCATTTCTTTGAATTTTGTAAGTAATTTTTATATTTTGATTTGTTGATAAATTTAGAATTATAGATTTTATTTTTTTAAATTTTATCGTTGAAATTTCTTGCATTTTTTAATCATTGAACTCTTTTATATTTTGGATTTCCCAATTCAGCCTACCAGGAATTATAGATTTTATTTTTGTAGATTTTATAGCTGAATTTGTTTGCATCTTTTAATCATGAACTCTTTTGCAATTTGGATTTCCTAATTCAGCCTACCAAGTCGCAAAGGGGGAAGGTTGGTACCATTAAACTAGTTTAACCCCGCTTAATCGGTCCTCAGCCCGATATTGTTTTTTGACTTGTTGGGTTCCATATTTTCATTTATTTTTCTTTCATTGTTACATTTCTTTCTGGATTTTTGTCTTTTTAAAAATTTTAAACTATTCTTTCATAAATTTTCAGTATATATATATATAAACTGCTTTCAAACCCAAAGATAAACTAATAACGAATTAATTAATAGATTATAAATTATTTTTAAATCTTAGTACCTATGTTGCCACGTAGACGATTTGGATATTTAAATTATATAATAACTTAACTTAATGTATTCCAACAATGTGTCGGAGATACATCTTTTCTTATATAATTCTCATACAGATCATACAAATTAATAAAAAAAAAATGTTTTCGGAATATCATTTTAGTTAGAAATTACATCAATATGAGGAGGAGAATTAAAAATCAAAAATTTTAGTTTACAATAATCATTTACATCGCTACTTCCTTTTTATTTGAAAAATCATTGTTGAAAAAAGATTTGTTATATTTGGCTGATTTTGTGTGCTATGTATCTAAATATATTCCTTTCTCGGTATTTTTTCCTTCAAATAAATATTTGTTAAAACACTTAAAGTGATTTTAAAAATTTTAGAAAGCGATTTTAATATCCAGCAAGATTTCATATCTTATTAATATGACTATCATACAGAGTTTAAATACCTATAAAAATAAAATTTGAAATTCTTTTCTTTAATGAATTCAAAGATAGTTAAAATCATCATATATCTGACCAAACATTTACATGAAGTTTCGAAAATGATTTATTCTTAGTAATCGTATATATTCAGACAAAAAAAAATGTAATTGTACTTACTGAAAAGCAAGAACATCACTCCCATGAAAACTACTAGAATTTGAGATGAATTGAATGCACGCATGTTATCGTTAGTACGTAATACCATACAATGTTAATAACAGTAGAAAATTATCTATTTATTCACACCACCTGAAAAATTTCATACATTTTTCATAATATCACCGCTTAAGAATCTCTCATAATATCTTCAAATCATAATAAAAATTGAAATTTTATGACGGCATCATCAAAGTCTATAGACAAGGTGTTACGTTTTGTCCATCTTATCATAATATTTCGCATTAGTTCTACATTGTTGAATCTTAAAAAGTTTTACGTTTGCTTAAGAGATATGATTACACTGTAGATTCAGGGAATTTAAATAAAATTTGAACTAGAAATAGAAAACTTAGGCTTCAAACTTTCAGCGGGAATCAAGAAAGTGTTTTATTCTTTAACCAAAAACTAACTTTTTGCAAAGACGCAGTTATATCTATATCTATATACAATACTACTTACCAGTATAATTTACTTTCATTATGCAGAATAAAATTTAGCTTATAGTTAGTAGTACATGGATTAAAAGGGGCTTAAATTGTCGCTATTTTTGCTCCTAGTTCACTCCGCTACCAGTAATTAGATTACTCGGGCAAGAAAATTAATCAGGCTGTTTGGCTGATTAATTTTCTTGCTGAGGCTGTTTGACACCCTAAAAATTTGATCATACATGAGGCTGTTTGGCACCCTAAAAATGGAATTGTCTTGTCACAGATAGATGGGATTTTATTTAAGTGCCAATTTGAAGAACAGTTGGGGTTTTTTTTCTTTCGTCATTATATCAAACTTATAAGGCTCTCAGAAATTAAACATAGTATCTTCAGTCCGTTTGATAGGTTTTATTCACGTTGCACTAGAAGTAACACGATGGCTGTTCCAGAAGGACCTCGTAATTTTGAACCTCGATCAATTGCCGAGGACGACACCTGAGGTTGCAACCCTCTCTCTTAACTTTCACACCATGCTTTGAGCCTCGACAGATTTAACGTGCATTAGCCTCAGTTACACGATTGGTCTTTAGTGGCATCACGGCTCGCACCTCGACTCAACTAAAACCTCCGGCCGCGAATCCACGACCATTACCTCTAGGCTACCGCGGTCTGTATCTTCAGTCAGTCTATAGAAATGTAAGTTTTTCCTTTAATTTAAACATCGAAATAGTTGTTAGTTTCCCTTGGAAAAGAGAGAAAAAAAGATCTTGATATGTTGGCTCGAATTATTTTTTTCACGTGATCTATCCGCAGAAGGACTTCAGAACGCTCTTCAAATTATTATGTCTAAATACTCAGTCATTTAAATTTTTTAATGTTTTTCTTTGACTTATAAATTTCACATGCGTTTGCAAATTTTGTATGAAAGTGTCAGGTGTTGGTTGGAACTTTGCTTCACAAAGAAATTTTCCCGGAATTTTAAGAGCTTCTCCGTAAGCCATCTATCCAATCGACCAAACCGCATCAACAGCAATGGCTGATCTTAACCTCAAGGAAAGAGTTATGAGCAAATCAATCCAGGATTCAGTTTTATGTTCTTTAATTTTGAATTTGAGGGTTCTTTGGAGGCGTTCTACTTTAGTATTACTTTTACTGATAAATATAATTGTACGCTCCTCTTTCACTCCATAATGTCCAGACAGATTGTTAAACGTCTTGGATTCGAATTGAGTAAGTGAGTGTGTGAGTGTGTAATGGTCAAATTTAAGGGCGTAAGGGTCATATGTGGCTATACTGCGCCAAACAAGGTTATTCGGGGTATGGATGTGTGAAACAAATAGAAAAAAGGATAGAAATAGGTTGACAAGAAAGAGGGTCGAAATAGAGAAAGATTGTTAGGGTAATCAAGGGAGCGCGTCACCTCTGTTTCCCAAAGACCTTATGCCCCATGGGAAAGAAAAAGATCACTAGGGTGCCTCATGGTCATGATGACCGTACATACCTAAAGAAGGCAAGCCTCTGAGATCCACCATCCTCGAGAGCCAGTCTCCAGACGCAGGGTGCCTAACTATACCCGTAAGCACTGGTTACCCATTTTAGTAGGCTCTTACGGCATACAAGAGCTACAGTGGGACTATTCTTTCATACCTGGTCACTACAATAGTGAGATTCGAATTGCGATTTACAATCAGCAACAAGACAATATTATCCGCTGACATATCATATAAAAGGAACAGCTTCCATAGAACTGGTGAATCGATCTATGAAAATAAGTTAGTATATGATAGCAATGATCCTATTAAATCACTATGGATTTCACTAAATTACTCTAAGAGACTCAAGGACCCAAGGATAGACTTATAGAGATAAATTTTAATTTTTGGCAAAATATACATGATCGCTTCCGCTGTTGTACATTTGGCGAATACTAGGCTGAATAAATTTTGAAGCCATTTGCTTAAAATTGTTTTTTAATCCCTGGGTGTTATAAACTAAGTATTTGTCGCATAAATGTCCTCCTTTAAAAGTTCGGAATGTAAGGTCTAATACTGCTTATAGAAGTACAACACCACACATTTTCATAACTCTTTGATGGTTAAGAAAGAGGCCTGCTTTCATTCGAATAACGCACCATGATGCGCAGACAAGTTCAACTCGAGTTAAGTATTTCCCCCAAATGGTTGCAACCGAGCCCTACTCTTTTAAGAAAACTTTACCCTAATGCACGCAGAAGAGCTGAGTTCGTCAGCGTATATTGTTCTGCGTTACTTGTGTTTCAAACGATACCTACTGATAATATTCCGTTAGTTTGATAGCATACAAATTGCAACATAGATACCGTGAAACTTTTTGCACAATGAGAGAAAATCTTACCCATCTTGTTAATGCAGATCTAGTTATTTTTCTTGTGTAATTTGGCGGTCGTTTGTTACTGAAATGGGTCAAAAACGAAAACTAGATCATTCTGATGATAAATAAGATTTACGATAATATATATAGGAGGAATAGTTCCATATTTCAAAGTGTATCGCTCGAAAAAAGAAATTTGAGTAAACATAACAATTCAATATTTCATAAAACTTAAAATTACGTTTATTTATTTGTATATTTTTATTTAATAATTATAACACTTATTATTATTTACTTAATTGCTTAAAAATGCCAGTTACAGTTGTTGTTCTCGTAAATATTACATTAATGTATCGTAAGGAATTCTTTAAAAACTATCTTTCAAAAGCGAGCAAGCTATCTGTATCGCCATCAGAAAAGGATGAAATCTCGGAAACAACTAAGGGGGGAACGGCTATCACTTTCAGTGACCGTTTGATCATAACGCTACCCGTAATAAGAGAGCGAAAACTATTGATTCTTGGAATCATCAAAAGGTATACTAGAAGTGTACTGCAATTTCTTAAATTCTCCATCATTATTTTATTCTTCTGCTATTTATCATAATCCGTTAAGGCAATTTCTTCAACTCTGGATAAGTTTCTCTATCAACGATGCAATCTTTAATATGTTGGATTTTCGTGAAATTAAGAAATATATTGAAGAAGTATAAGTGGTCATGGTGATGCCTTATCAACGCTTTGGTTAAATGTATATTATTAAACGTTTATGGTCAGTTTAAATACTAAATATGTTTCCCTTAGTATATATTTATAGTTCTTGACTGAAAAAAGGATACCTATATATATATAATAATTATCTATAAGTGCAGTAGTTAATTTGAGCTGAACTCAACTCTTTAGTAAAGAATGAAATTTGTTTCCATCCGTTATTTAACCTGTTATTTATTAGACCAAAAGCCGCAACCGAAGCATCTGTAATCATTGACAAAGGTAAATTGGAATCCAGATCAGATAATAGTGATATATTTGCTAAGTCTTTTTTGCAATTTTCATACAAGTCATTAGCTGCTTTTGATCATTGAATTTGACGTTTGTCTTTTTTTCGCACCCTTAATATATTCATAAACCTTGAGTATGTGCTACATCTTTTAAATAACGGGGGTAAAAATTCACCATATTGAAAGAAATTTTCTAAAGTCATGGATTGTGTACTTCAATTTATAATCAATGGATAGCTTGCACTTTACAAGGTTTTGATTCATTCGGAGTAATTAATCCTAAAAATGAGAGTCTTTGAACTCTCGATACATATTTCGAAATATTAACTTTAAATCCATATATATTGAAAGTTGCAAGAACTAATTTAAAGTGTGTTTTATGTTCTTGTTTTTGTAGATTCAATGCTTATATCATAAATAAAACAAAATGCAAAGATTTATCCAACAATTCGTTGAAATGTGCAGGAAACAATTTTAAAGCAGGTATTCGTTCTAATAAATTCATGGAAATCCAAGGTGTTTACGATTGCAGTTTTACATTTATCTTCCGCAGTAGGTATTTGGAAGGACGCTTTAAATAAATCAACATTCGTGAAAATGGTTTTATTACTTAAAATATGGTGAACACTTTCAATTCTGCGTATTCGATAACGATCGGGAATAGTTTGAGTACCGAATCATCTGTAATCTCCACTAAATCCTTTGATCTTTCTTCATAACTTTATGTAAAGAACTTGACAATGGAGAATTGGATGGGGAAATAAATCTTTCTTTTTAATTCTTCCTTCGCTATTTCAAGACATTTTGAATTTACCTGTCTCGAGTTTGAAAAATTCGGAGGAGCTTCAGTTCTTTTATAACATTTAATACCCCTTTTTACAGTTTGTGAAAATTAAATTTGGCGTCGTTGTATCGAATATTTAGAGATTATGTTAAAAAAGACTTGTAGATTTTTTTTTCAGAGAGCTTTTTTTAAGAACAGGTTCAACTTCACCATTTATTCTTGGTTGAGTAACTCCGTCAGTAATTTTACTTCTGTTTCGCCGATAATTAAAACCTAAATCTTTTAAAACGAGGCGATTAGTATTCCTTTAATAGCTTTTGTTGTTGTTAAAGGTGATTAGAGATCTCGTTTCAGTGCTATATTTATATTTAAAATTTAGTTTCTATATGTTTCAATTTCTATATTATAGTTTAAACAATTATTTGGCACAGATTAACCAGATTTGTCTCTTGCGCCATAAATCCTATGTGTCACTTATCCTGTTCTCAGGAGGGATTCATCGGCTTCATAGGTTTTGCCCCATACACGAATCCTTTCATCTTTTTGATATAGTTAGACATGGGACTCGTCAGAGAAAAAAATTTTTGTTTACAGTAATAGTTCGTACGATGTTGGTATTTCGACCCAAGATATTCTCACTACTCTATGTTGTCAGTCGTTGTCACATCTCTGTGTTCCTCAAAGGGACTCAAATTAGGAATTTAATCCTTCAGTCTTTATCTTGCCGATTATATAGCACCCGTGGGACGCTGATGCTCGTTGATACCCGCATCGTTGAATTGCGGTGTTTCTGCAACGATATTGCACGCCCATCAAGTAAAACGATTCTTGGCAGCTGACAACGGTCTCTTTTACTCAACTTCGTACTGGAGTAACACTGGTTTCAGAAGTTGAAATTTATGTTAGAATTCTTTTATTTGTAAAACACCTATACGCAATGGTCGAAGATGAAAATCGGAACACATTTTTATTTCTAAACTGTATGGTTTGTTTCCCGTTGAAGACATTTAAATTAACTGGCAAAAGTATTTCTCTTTATATACCATCTGGTTGACTCACTAGACGTGAAAGACATGACGTAGCTGACGTTGCTATCATTTTTTATCAGCAGCATTTCAAGTACTTAAGTACATTCATCAGATTTATATTTATTTATTTATTATATTTATTTATTTTTATTAGAAACCCAAAGGGATATTATTTTAAGTGGGGCATTTTGGAATACCAGATCACTTTTGGCATATTAGATCACTTCAATTTTTTATTGTTCGCTTCAATTTTAGTTACATTTAGCTTAAATATATTCAACATAATAATGAATCGTTTGCTTTAATTTTAACTACATTTAGCTTAAATATATTCAGTTCAATAATTTATTATTTCTTTTAATTTTAATATCGGAAAAGTTTACTGTAGTCCATTTCTCGATAAATCATCGTTTACTTTAATTCTTATATATAATTGAGTAATTTAACAATAATTAATTTAAAAACAGCTCTATTCTTTGCAAAATTTTATATTCTTTATTAAAAGGTACAACTGTGTGTGAATATATATATATATATATATATATATATATATATAAAGTGACGAGGATGACTCCTGAGCTGGCACCTCTCTCTCCTAGCTTTCCCACAATTCTAACGTGTGGACTTTCTTTAATCCTCCTTAGGTTTAACGGGAATCAGCCCCGGTATCACGGCATTATGGATGAAACCTACGACACGAAGAAAACAGTAGGCCTCGTGTCCACGACCATGACCACTACACTATGGTGCCACGAATATATATTATACAATAAAGTTGGCACAAATCATGAAATTTACTTTTCTGTCCAAATTCACTAAGAAAACGCCGAAAATACTATTTTGTAACTAAACTTTAAAATTTTGTGTGTTTCGAAACTAAACTTTAAAATTTTTTGCCCCATCCCCATACTCCCCCTTATTTTTGTTGCCTATTTCAATTTTTTGTCTCTATGCCCCACCTCTACCTCGCAATCATCGTCACTGCCAAGTAGGGCAACATTTCTTGGTTTAGCTAGTTGCATTTATTGAATTTTACTCGAGTTTTTCATAATCCTGTATTTATATACATAGCTGTATTTTCTTTAAAAAAAATCTTTTCAGAAGAGAAGTGCTTTATAAGAGAAATGAAACTTCTATTCTAAGAAATTCAAAAAAATGCAACTCACTCAGCAGAGCTTAAAAATAATATATGAAGATAAAGCATACTCGATTTTTTTTTTTTTTTTTCTGTTTTCGAATGATATCATATTCATCAACGTCTTTTTTTCTAGCGTTCAAAAATTCAAGTGAATTTTCTAAAGATTTTATGAATGATAAATGGGGGGGATACAGGCATTATTAGCTTTTGTTTAAATCTTTTAATTTTCGGGTTCTAACATTTTTGTGCATTAATTGCTGTAAAAAAAGGTTTTCTTACAATTTATAATTGAATATAAATGAATGAGTTATACAATTTTAAAAAATTAACTACATTTATCCGCATAATTCATCCATTTATAAAATTATTGGTGTAAATAAACTACTGAATAAGAGAGATAGAACATGCCATATTTTTCAAAACTGATTTCCTTCAAGTTTAAATTATAATTTTAAACAAATCCCCCTCCTTTTTCATTAACTGTCATTTGAAGATTATAATAAAACATTTATTTTTCTTGTGCTTAGATACAGATATTTTACGTTGTTATTAGAGACGGGGATCAAAGGAACGACCTATTTTTCTGTCCGTCTAACAGAGCTAGAACACCCAAATCGGCTGTCCGTTAGAAGCTTTTTCAAAACCGTTGTGAATTAATCAGATTTGTTCTGAATTAATTTCCCCCTCACTGCCTTCTCAGGTGTGCAACCTATAACACGATTAGTTACGAAAGGCTATACATCGCGCCGGATAAGACCGAAGATATTGACGGCATTTTCTCTATAGTACTGGAAGCAAACAAATGTTCCTCGAAACCAATCGTCCACCAGTTCCTGGGTCTCTCTATGAACGAATAGGGATAGCTTCATAGACTATGCTCCGCTATGTCACAGACCTAAAACTGAATAATAATATATTATTCAGTTTAACGAATAATATATTATTCCATATGTATCTGTAACTAGCCGTAAAATTTGAACATTTTAAAATGAAATACTTAAAACACTTATAAGTAACTACAGTAAATTCTTTTCTTTGAAGTACAATGCTAAACGAAAATGCATTTTTAATATTGTGGTGCATTCAAGCAAAAACATACACTTAGGCATGTTAGTCATCATAAGTTATTCCAAGAATTTGATTATATATCTATATCTATATCTATATATATATATATATATATATATATATAAGCGAAATACCACTGACTGACTCATCGCGAGATCTCAAAGACTATACAACCGATTGACTTGAAATTTAGCATAGTTACTCATTTTGCGATGTAGACGCTCACTAAGAACGGATTTTACGGAACTCTTATCCAAAATGTAATTTTCATCCGTTAATCTTCTCTTATCCGTGGGTTATGTAATTTTGGCGACTTTATCGCCAAAAATGATATGACCCACGCCAAACGGAGTATATTTTTTTATATGTGTACTGTGTATTATCACCAATTAAGTAAACTTGGTGAGATTTACGCGTGCGGAATGGAAAAATACCAAATAATTTTATATTCAATCACTGATAGAGGATTGGCAAGATTTTGGTAAAGGGGCTCTTTATGCGAAATTTCGTACATGTCGAAAATAGGAAAAGTACATATTTAGTGATAGAAATAAATGAGTTTGTAATCCCACGGTTGGTGAAAGTGTAGTTTAGCTCCAAAACTTAGCGGAATTTTGAAAAATACTAAAATGGCGACTTTTTATGGAGTAGCACACACGCAAGACCATCTTCGTTTACTGGAGGACCTCGCTACATGCATGAACGAACTGAAGAGGCTATGACATACGTAAGATATTTTGGACGTCCCGACTTGCACGACTTATTTTTAAAATTGCATTCACTTGCCATCCTAAAAATAAGTCGTAAATAAAAATAAAAATAAGCCAGAAATCAAAACGTCTTGAGGCAAGGACAAAAATCTTATGATAGATACGATGCCATTGTGAGGGTATTTCATTTGAAAGCTAAGCACATGATAAATATTCTGACAAAAATTTGTATCTTTGGAAATACTAGGTAAAACATGAATACGGTGGAATGAATTTTATCCATATTATATATATAGGGTGACTTTTTACTAAAATTTTTATTTTTCTCATAAATTTGAAAGTCGAGGATAACCATTATTACAGACAATCATTTCCTTAAAATTTTAAATTTAGATTATCATTAACATTTTAAAAATTGAAAATTTTCTTGATATCTTACGTATAGGTTCCAAAATATTATATTATCGTCTGTCCAGTGAAGCGGACGGGTATCAGCTAGTACATATATACAGCTAAAGGATCATATCATTTATAGTAATTTATTTGATAAAAGAGATGGGGGAGTCTTTACTTTACGTGGTTGAAGATTTTTTCCCGCCAAATCCTAATTTCTAATTAAAGGCTGATCTCCAAGGCGTTGTTCTTAGGAGAAACCAGTTTGTAGCAACCGTGCGCAAGACGATCCGCGGGAAAAACTCTCTGCGTAGTAATACACTGTTTTTCTGGACATTTACCATTTTTCAAACGGTCTTGTTTTCTGAAAAGTGTTTTCGTCTAAACTGAGCTCCAGCCATCTTCTTGTTCTTTATGTGAGAGTTTCTTTTGCTATTTTAAATAAGACACTATTAAAATGAACAGCTCAAAAATATTTTGAAGAAAATGCTTACCTATTCGAAGAAATAAATTAATTATGTAATAAAAGTAAATAGAAATTAAGTTAAAGTAATTTGATTCGAAAAGAAAAAATAAATTGAAGTTCGTAAGAACTTGCGTGATTCTTATTACTTTAAGTACTGTTAATAGACATTGCCTAAGAATCAACCGGTATGTAGCAACCATGCACTCTCTGCGTTTTAATACATTGTTTTTTATTAACATTCACCAATTTTCCTGTGATCCTGTTTTCAGAAAAGTGTTTTCGGCTTAACAGCTCTCCAGCTATATTCTTGCTGCTTACCTGAAAGTTTTGTTTGATATTTTAAATGAACCGAAAAAAAAAAATTTTTAGAAGAAATACATACCAATTTGAAGAAGTACATTGAAGTTGTGTAGTAAATAAAGAATCGAAATTAGTTCAAGTAATTTGAATCGTATAAAAATAAATTAAAATTCTAAAACAAATTGCGCGATTTTTAATATCGTAAGTATTAGAATAAATATTCCCCCCCTTATCATTGAAATCGAGTTTTTTCTTCATTATCATTAGAATAAATTTGAATCGTATCAAAATAAATTAAAATTGTAAAAAAAATGCGTGATTTTCACTACCGTAAGTTCTAGAATAAATAATTTTTATCCCTTAACATTGAAATTGAGTTGTTTTCTTCATTATCACTGGAAGTAATTTGAATCATATCAAAATAAATTAAAATTTAAAAAAATGTGTGATTTTCAATACCGTAAGTACTAGAATAAATAATTTTTATCCCTTAACACCGAAATTGACTTTTTTTTCCTTCGTTATTATTGGATTATTGAAGATTATTCTCGTATTCTTCGGAATGATGAAATTCTATATTGAATTTTGCTTAATTGTACTGAACTTTTTCATAACTGATTTAGTGTATTACATCTAATCTTTCATATAATTTTTTTAAAAAATATTAAAATTAATAATTAAAGATGTAATTTTGGAGTAAATATAACTCTACGGTACAGTGGTTTAACGCAGTATTATTTTCCATTCTTTTTTTTTTTTCTGTTTATAGCTTTTAAAAAAGTAACTTAAAATAAGAGAAAATAGGTTTACCAAAATAATCTCATTAGTAAACAGCATTGGAAAATTAGTTTATTGTTCCAGATAATGAAATCCTTCAGGTGAAGATGTTGAAAATAAATATTGCTTATAATAAATGCAGAAATTCTTAATGATCGAATAAGAATTCGACTCCTGGCAGATAGGATTTTCAAAAGAGATGACTATGAAGCGTTTTATCTGATAGAAATATGATCAAGCAATATCTTATTGCGCAGAGTATAACTTATCATATGAATGAAAAAAATGTCAGGGAATTCTAAATTTATCTCATGTTAACGTATCAAAATTTTAAAATTCTTTTTTTAACAAATTTAGTACTTTTTAATTTTTTTTCTAAATGTTAATATTTATCATTTCAATAAACTAATATCTCTAGAAACTATCTCAATGTTGAAAGAGTTTTATGTAGTTTCTTTCTTTTTCATTCTATCATATTAAAAATTATTAGAAAACTACTTATTTCACTTTCTGGACATTTACCATTTTTCAAACGGTCTTGTTTTCTGAAAAGTCTTGTCGTCTAAACTGCGCTCCAGCCATCTTCTTGCTCTTTATATGAGAGCTTCCTTTGCTGAACCAATGAAATGATGAACCAATCAAAAATATTTTTAAAAAAATACTTGCCAATTTGAAGAAGTAAAATGAAGTTATGTATTTATGTAATAGCAAATGGAAATTAGTTTTTTTTTTTTCCCTACTGAAGATCATTCTTGTATACTTCGAAATGATCAAATTCTTAAATAATTTTTGTTTAATTGTACTGAATTTACTCACAACTGATATAATGTATAACATTGAATCTTTCATACACTTTCTTTTAAAGAAATATTAAAAGTAGTAGCCATATATGTAATTTTGAAGTAAATATAACTCTACGGTACAGTGTCTTAACGCAGTATTGTTTTCCATTCTTTATTACTATTTATAGCGTAAAAAAAAATAATTTAAAATAAGGAAAAACATGTTTGCCAAAAGAATCTCATCTGTGAATAGCCTTGGAATTTTGTTTGTTGTTCCAGATAATGAAACCCTTCGAGCGAAGATGTTGAAAATAAATGTAGCTTATAAAAAAATCCAGAAATTATTTGCATTTTCAAAATTATTAGGATTTTCAAAAGAGACGACTGTGGAGTGTCTTATCTCATGGAAATGTGATCAAGCAATATTTTATTACACAGAGAAGCATTTATCTTACGAATGAAAAAAAATGTGAGTGTGTTCTAAATTTATCGCATGTTAACGTATCAAAATTTTAAAATTCGTTTTTTTAGCAAATTAAATACATTTTAGTTTTTTTCATAAATGTTTAGATTTATGTTTTCAATAAACGAATTCCATTAGAAACTACCTCAATATTTAAAAAGGTTTCTTTCTTTTTTATTGTGTCAAATTAAAAATTATTGGAAAAATACTCATTTTTCTTAAGTCTCTATAGAATAAATTACATGAACATTTTTTTCCAAAAAAAGTCATACGGTTGAAAGCTGTATGATGTCACAATTCTTTTCGATAAGAAAGAGTTCACCTTTTATTCAGCACTATTTATATATCAATGAATAAAACTGTTACTCAAATTAAAAGCTAAAGAGTTTAATTTACGACGCACCTTTCGCTTAAAAGGAAGGAATGGCCTCATAATAGCTATTATATTAAATTAAAGTAATGGGAGCTCCACAATTAATTTGAGAAATTAAATTCACATATTTTAAATATCGATACAAAAATTAAGGTAAAGATCAATTCAAACAGTGGACAGACCATGTTTTTATATTTCGTGATCCAAAAAGTTTTGTACAAAAAGTTAAATATTAATTATTTTTATTTTAAAACTTAAAACTTGAATATTGTTTTAAAAAGAATTGTACTAGCATTAAAGGCGATAAATATAAACAAGGTGATCGTATAACTTGGAATCTTAAATTATTAAAGAAAAAGAAGAATTTTTAAGAAATTACTCTTTTCTCCTGGTAAAACTTCAAAAATTAATGTTCCAATCAGCGTCGGAATTAGATTTGTTAAGTCACAAGGATTAAAAAAAATAACTAAACGAATTTGATTATTTTCAGGATTAACAGCAAGCAGAAATACTAATTTTTCTTTTTTAGAATGCGTTTTAATTACAATTTATTGTAGTATAATATATATAAAATCAAATCTCATGTCACACACTATCAATTATTTCAAATGCAGTATCAAAGAATTCAAGTACCGGTGAATTTATTGGATAGTTTAGTTCAATTTTGTGCACAAATAAAATAGAAATATATTAAGATTCTTCAATCTAGAATACATATTTCGAAAAGTTTAAAATGAATTATATTTCATAAAAAAAACTGTATTTGTCATAAAAATATTGTGAGCGTATATATATATATATATATATATATATATATACACTCATGGACAAAAAAAATTAGCGTACCAAGAAATAATTGAGGAATCGTAACGAAACTTGACATGAAGGTACATGTCGAGAAGATATGTAAATAATTAGAAATGCAGCGTGATTACGCATTACGTATAGCCGGTAGAGAGAGTTTAACGTCGTTCTCCGTGGAGTATAAAACAGGTAATCAAAGCTTGTTTGAGTTTGCTGAATCGTTTACAAAGGAATAGTTGAGGTAGACATGCCATTACGCCATTTTTACAGACAATATGAGCAGCTGTCGTAGTTTGATAGGGGGAGAATTACCAGCATGGTGGAAGCTGGGTGGTCAGCTAGGCGAGTAGATCGTCAAGCCACTCTGATAGCCGTATTTGGCTCTCGCGCTATAAAAATTCACCAACTTTCATTTATCAATTCGTGAGAATAGTAACAAAAAATATAGACTGAATTTCTACAAGTGAGATTTTATTTTTCTTTCTTATATCCTTTGTTTTTTTTTAATTCTAAAGTAATTATTACATTTATTTCATAACTGTTCAAATACGAAATTATAATAGAAATATAGAAAAAACGTTTTCATTTGTAATGTTGATTCCGAGGTAGATGAAATAATATTACATACCATTTCATTCTTCCCTTTCAATACTACATTTAATTCCTTTGAATAGAATTACACGTGTATTGTAAATTTATACAAATAGTTTTGTATTTCTCAACGGCATTTCTTAAAAAGATGACGTAAAACTTTTATTATTTGGTTTCTTTATTAGTAAATTGTATTTTATTACTAGTAAATTGTATTTTTTTTAAAAATTTCAATAGATGTCAAATTTGACAAGAATGAATTTGATTAAAATTTCTTTAACTATTTTTTAAATAATTTTATTGCATTCTCTTTACGTTGAATTCAAGTTAGTAATATTTGAATCAACATCATTTGATTGTAAATGCAAACTGTATATACCAATCCTTACGGATGTCGTAGATTAGGATTGATTCTGAGAATTTTAAAAGCATTTTTTCAAAAAATAACATACACAATACAGATTCGTATATTCGTTTTCTCAAATTTTATTGTTGTAATCAAGGGCATTTTTAACCATTTTATAATTATGTAAACATATTTAGAATTTCTACTTTTAGTTTTTTAATTAATATATTACTGATAATTTAACTAGAAAAAACCCCGTTTATCTTTGTTGTAAAAGCTGATTAAAAATCAAATTGGTAATAAAACTTCAAGACATTATACTACAGCTTTCGAAATTAAAGTTTATGATTGATCTTCTATTAATAATTTTTTTAAAAAACTTAAAATTTATACTCCATGTGAAAGCACAAAAATTTCGAATCAGATTTTTTTTACTTAACACACTTACCTACAAATACTTTCGCCCTTGAGGCATTACAACTTCCATATCAAAACTGGAGAAAAAAGCCTCTCTTGCGTCTTGCTTTGAAATATTGAATTAGTCACAAGAAAAGCAAACTATGATTTAAATGTTTGAAAAATGGTAAAAGGTAAAATTGGTTGACAAGAAGGAGAGTCGAAACATCGAGTCGAGTTTACCACAAACAGTAAACTCCATGGGAGAGAAAAAGAACACTACGGTACCTCGAGGTCGTGAACACAAATTGATAAGCTTTATGGCTTTCCATTTTGATAAAATGATATGTTTTCGTAATTTTAATAACTATAAACTGCTTCAATTAATAAAATTGTAATTTTTATATATAATGAAAAATAGTAAATATATCCTTTTCTGTGTGCATGACATACCTCCTCCTCTCTAAAGCATAAAATCACTTTAAATTTTTAATTTCCTTAACAGCATTTAAAAAATTCACCAAAAGTATTGTAAAAATTTTTTAAAAGAAAAACGAGCTCAAAAATGGCAATAGAAAGGTATTTTTTTAAGAAATATTAAAGATATAATCATATTTGAAATTTTTGTATACGTTGTAGAATTCGAAACTGATGAAAAGAATTAATTTTTCAAAAATGCAACTAATGCAAAATCTAATTACATTTGGAACCTATATATATATATATATATATATATATATATATATATATATATATATATATACAAAAACAAGAGAGATGGTATTTTTTTAAAATACTATGAATGATAAAATATACAATAGCATTTGGAACTTTTTATGTAAGATAATATAATTTTCTTAAATTCCGTTAATTATAAAATATATTTTGAATTTGGAAAATGTATTTGGAACTTTTAATATGAGAGAATGTATTTTTTTGTAAATATGATCAATTACAAAATATCTACTTGTATTTGGAAAATCTTTTAATTTGATAATATATTTTTTAAGTACGAACAATAATAAAATATATAATTGAATTTAGAACTTTATTTTACGAGAGAATGTATCTTTTAAATACGATCAGTTACAACATATATACTTGTATTTGGAACTTTTTATAGGAGAGAATGTATTTTTTTGTAAATGCAATGAATTACAAAATATATAACTTTATTTGAAGCTTTTTTTACTCTTATTATAAAAGGTACAATTGTATACAACATTTTTTTATGTAGCGGAGTAAAAGCTTATTCTCAGCTTTTCTAAAGATCTTTCTTACGTCGCAGTGTGTGACGTAACCATAATTGGTCGACTACCACATTGGAAAGTCAATTGCTCTGTTTAAAGATCTTGGCACGTTTTGAAAAAACCTTCAACCCCTCTAAGTAAAGATTCCCCTTACTTAAACTTATTTCCTTTTACTACATAACTTCAATTTAATTCTTTAAATTGGTAAGTATTGTTTTTTAAATATTTTTATTTTTCAGCGGCTCCTTTAAATCTCTAACGAAACACCCATGTAAACAGCAAGGAGATAGCTGGAGAGCAATTTAGCCGACAACACTTTTCTGAAAACAAAATCATAGGAAAACTAGTGAATATCAAGAAAATACAGTGTATTACTTCGCAGAGAGTTTACCCCGTGGATCGTCTTACACGTGGTTGCTGCAAGCTGATTCCTCTCAAGGACAACGACTTGGAGATCAGCCTTTTACTAGAAATGAAGATTTTGTGAGGAAAAATCTTCATCCCCGTAAATTAAAGACTCCCCAAAACCTCAATAAAGATATTTTCCACAACAGAAACGATAATGCAAAACGTATCACCTATACTACGTCAATGATTTGGATCATATTCTTTTGACTAAAGCAATAATTACGCATCCCAAAGAAATCATCCCTGAAATATTCTCACGGTAGACCTACAGCACAATATTAATTTCAAAGAATTTTTGGAGAAAACCGTGGCTAATAAACAAGTTTTCAGAGCATTCTTGCAGAAGATAAAATATTTTGATATTTATTGAATTAAAAGAAACTGTGAAAAAAAAAATATTATTTATTTCTCTATAACTCATCAATCAATCAATCATTCATATTCAAAGATTTCTTGGGCGAAGGAGTATCTTGTAAACAACTGTGCTGGAGATGAGATACATTGATAATCTATTGAAGGAAGATCATCTTTTTAAAGGGATAACGCCTTTGTTGTTTTATATTCATCCAACAAAATCCAATCAACAGAGTTTGAGATCATCAACGGTCATTAAATTTAAAACTGTTAAAAGTTTTTCTCCCCTATGGAAACTTGTTCAAATGCTGCTTGCTTGACAACGTAAATTGATTTATTTATGCACCGAAAAAAAACCCATTTGTTTGTGACTTTTGCAAAAAATTATTTTTACGAAAGAGAACTTTAAACATTATTTGTGTATTCATACGAATGTAACGTCTTATGCTAGTGAAGTTGATAAAATGGCTTTTTTGAAAAGTGAATGATTAAAAAAGATCATTCGCCATATTTGTGAAATTTGAAAGAAGACTCTCTCTGAAAATGAGTACGTAAAACTCGCATTTTCTCATGAAAAAGAAAAGCTTTTATCAATATGAAATTTTTAAAATAGCTTGCTCGGAAAGTGGGAACTTTAAAACTCAATTACATATTTTACGAATGAAAATCTTTGAATTTCTGAAAATGCTTTTTCACAAAAAGGGAACATAAGCATTTGCGTATTCACATGAAGAAATATCTGTATGTTTGTGAAATTTGCATGAAAGCTTTCTCAACTAGGCAGTACTTAAAGAGACATTTACATATTCATACGAAAGGAAAGACTTATGTTTTTGAATTTTGTTCAAAAGCTTTCTCAAGTTATCAAAATTTAAAGAGACATTTGCAGTTTCATACAAAGGGAAAACCCATTACTGTGAAATTTGCAAGTGGGCATTTTTCAAAAGTGGGAGCTTATTAACTCATTTGTTTATCATGCACAAGAAAAGCCTGAAGCTTGTGAAATTTGTAACAAAGCATTCTCTCAAAGTGGGAGCTTAAAGACACATTTGCGGATTCATACAAAGAAAAAGTCTTACATTTATGAAATTTAAAAAAATGCCTACTCTGAACATAAGAGTTTAAAAAGACATTTGCTGCAGAATTAATAAAATGTCTTCCTCAGAAAAAAAAGACTTAAAGAAACATTTGTGTGTTGGTACAAAGGAAAAGCCTTATGTTTGTGAAATTTGCATGAAGGCTTATTCCCGAAATGAGAGCTTAAAAAATCATTTGCGAATTCACACGAAGGAAAAGCCATATGTTTGTGAAATTTGTAAAATGGCTTTCATGCAAAAAGCACACTTAAAGAGACATTTGCATTTTCATACGAAAGAAAAGCCGTATGTTTGTGAAATTTGTAAAAATGCTTTCTCAGAAAAAGCAAACTTAAAAAGACATTTGCGTGTTCATATGCAGGAAAAGCCTTATGTTTGTGAAATTTGTAAAAAGGCTTTCACAGAAAAAGCAAACTTAAAGAAACATTTGAGTGTTCATACGAATGAAAAGCCTTATGTTTGTGAAATTTGTAAAAAGACTTTCTCTAAAAATTTTAACTTAAAGGCACATTTGAGTGTTCATACGAAAGAAAAGCGATATGTTTGTGAAATTTGTAAAAAGGCTTTTGCAAGAAAAGGAAACTTAAAGAAACATTTTCGTGTTCATACAAAGGAAAAGCCTTATGTTTGTGAAATTTGCTTGAAGACTTTCTCGCTAAGTGGAAACTTAAAATTTCATTTGCATACTCACATGGAGGAAAAGCCATATGTTTGTGAAATTTGTAAAAAGGCTTTCTCAAGAAAAGGAAACTTAAAGACACATTTGCGTATTCACACGAAATAAAAGCCTTATGTTTGTGAAATTTGTAAAAAAACTTTCTTGCAAAATACAAACTTTAAGAGGCATGTACTTATTCATTCGAAAGAAAAGCCTTATGTGTGTGAAAATTTGTAAAAATGTTTTCTCAGAAAATGCAAACTGAAAGAAACATTTATGTAATCATACAAAAGAAAAGCCTTATGTTTGTGAAATTTGTCTCTTTCCCTCAACATTGTAGCTCAAAGACACATTTACATGTTCATACGAAGGAAAAGCCTTATGTTTGTGAAATTTGCTTGAAAACTTTCTCCCAAAGTGGGAACTTAAAAACTCATTTGCATATTCATATATGAAAGAAAAGCCTTATGTTTGTAATATTTGTGAAAAGACTTTCTTGGATAAAGCAAACTTAAAGAAACATTTGCATAATCATTAAAAAAATACCCTATGTTTTTTTGAAATTTTTAAAAAAGCTTTCTCCAAAAATGGAGACTTACATTTTCCTTTGTATGACATTTACATGTTCATACAAAGGAAAAGTCTTATATTTATGAAATATTCAAGAAAGTTTTCTCCCATAATGGAAACTTGAAAACTTATTTGTGTATTCACATGAAGGAATTGCCTCATATTTTTGAAATTCGTTAAAATGCTTTCTCAGAAAATGTGATCAAAAAGAAATGTTTGCGTATTCACAACGGGGAATTATCTTATTTTTGTGAAATTCTTTAAAAGGCTTTCTCAGAAAATGTGACCTTAAAGAGACGTTTGTGTATTCATACTAAGGAGAAGTGTAATGTTTGTGAAATTTTTTAAAAAGGCTTTCTTGATATATGGAAGTCAAATATCAAGAAGGCATTCTTGATTCGGGAAAAAATTTAAATTACATTCGCTTATTTATACATAGGAAAAACCTTATGTTTGTGTAATTTGTTTCATGGCTTTTCCAAATAATTTCCTCTTAAAAGCTCATTTTTGTGTTCATATGAAAGAAAAGCCATGTTTGTGAAATTCTTATGAATGTTTCTCCAGAAGTGATAACTTAAAAAGAGATTTGCATTTTCACACAGAGGGAAGTTTTTTTTGAAATTTGTGAGATGGTATTTTAAGCAAGAGATAGTACACATAGAGAAACATTTGCATGAATGTTTCTGAATTTGGAAGAAGCATTTCTGTCAAAATTGTTTTTTAAGGACTCATTTCATGTTAATATATATTCATATATATCCTTATGTCTCTTAAATTTGTAAGAAGGTATTCTCGTGAAATAAGATATGCACAATATTTTGCCTCTTCAAAAAATAAGGAATCACCTTAAGTGTGTGAAATTTTTTCAGAATGCTTCATCACATTGTAGAATATTTCACAACATTAGCATATTTGTTCTAAGTGAAATTCTTATGTTTGTCATATTCCGCAGATTTTTTTTTTCTCAGTATAGTATTTTATTGAACAAGTTAATGTATTAATTGCAATAAAAAAATACATATCATTTTCAAAATTATTTGTAATAGGCATAAGTGCTTTCATGGAGATATTATTTCTATTAAAAAGATGAATTATTAATATTTCCATTTAACTGAGGGGATATATAGTTGAAATTTTTTAGTTATGTCACAAAATTCATTGCATGCATATGTATTTTGAGTAAATGTGTTATATGATTTTATTTTACTTATGTTATAAAAGAATTTAAAACGTAGATTTATGCATTTTTTTTTTTTTTACTTTTATTGAATGATTTTTCCCATTTGTATGAGTATTTATAGAATTTCAAGATTTGTTTTCTTGTTTATATTAAAAGAATTTTTACATAAATAAATTATTAATTTTTTTTATGTATACATTACTTTTTAATATTAATAGAACAATAAATTTTTGTTTAAGCTTTAATCTTTGATGTACATTGAAGAAAAATGAATTTTTAGAATATATTACTGTTTTTTTGAAATTTGAATTATAATTTTTCAAACGGTTTTGTGGCATTTGTACTCGAACACATTTTTGTGAATTGAAGAAATTTATATTTCGAACACCAAAATATGTTTATTTTTTTCTATAGTATTGCAAATTTATGTAATAGGGAATGTTTTAAATATAAAAGTGTGCAAGAATATCTGTTATTAAACATTTAAAAAATATCTAATGGGCTTAAAAATGATTATTAGTAAACTTAAGGTGATTTTTATCACTTTTTAAAAGATGTTGATAACTGAAGAATTTGAATAGTCAATTAAACATTCATTCAAATATGAGGTAAAAGTTTTCTGAAAATACTCTCAACCAGTTAATGTTTTGTTTTAATAGTGCATTTGTATTGTTCATCACAATCATGGTTGTTTATAAAATATAAATTTTAAAAAATGTTTGAGGAAACTACTAAGTTTTAAATTGTAAATGCTTTGTAATCTGTAAATAGAAGAGTATAAAATTTTTAACAAATTGATACAAATTGGTTGTTTGATCGGAATGAAATTTTATTAAACTCTACATTATATAACTTGTGGAATTCAAATTGAATATCACGTATATAGAAAAAATATGTGCTTTAAGAGTAATTGTTATCTAGTCATAAAAGAGAAAGTTGTATATTTTTGTTTAATTATACAATGTTACAACATTGAAAGTGCCATTAGCTTAAAAATTTGTAACTATAGTCCCTGCTTTCACTTTATACTGAATAATAAATAAAATCCTTACGACTTTTCAGCAAAAAAAAAAAAAAAAGTTTGGAATTAATGTTTATTCTGATTTTACTACTGTAAAGAAAAGTCAATTTTAATAATCTCTCAGTTTATCTTAAATACAAGCATTTGAAAAATGAAAAGTAGCTAATTATTGATTGATAAGAAAGAGGGTCAAAAACATAGAAATATATCTAAGGCATCCCGGAGATGTGTCACCCGTGTTTACTAAAGACAGTAAAATCCAAGAGAAATAAAAAGATCGCTTGGGTTTCTGGGGGCCATGATGCATGTGCTTGCCTGAAGAAGGCAAGCCCCTTGAGAAGATAAAGAAAAATAAAATATAACAAGTGTTGCAGTAGTCAGAAAAACATTCACTGATCGCAAGTATTTTATTTTTCTTTTAATTATCAGCTTTTAACATGAAAGACTAAGTTTAGAGATTGTTTTATATGGAAAGTTTATATTCCTCAGTATTTATATATTTTTTTATATTCCTCAGTATTCAGTTAAGTTTTCTTTATTGAAAATGTGTAATAATTTTTAAGAGATTTAAATGCATAAATATAAACTGATCTATATAATCTTTTGATAATACATTCATTAAATAAAAAATATATAATGTATACTTATAATTGTATTTATGACAGATATAACACTCATTTCAAAAATTATATATAATTACATTAAAAGTTTTAATGACGTTGACCTGGAAAGATGGAAATTTATTTTCAATTTTTTTGTTACCAACATTCATTTATTTGTTTTTCATTCTTCTTTATATGCCAATACTCTCAAAGAGAAAATTACAGTTGATTGATGCAATGATTTTGGGTTTTGTTCCTTTCATTCGTAATTCACTTCGAAAAATAATAATAAATAAATTAAGTTAAATCAAAAAATAACTTTTGTTGGAATAAATAAATAAATTCTATGTATTATAGGGACTACATTAAAATTTCACATTTTATACTTCAAGAAATAGTAATTTATTTTTTGGTATTTTTAAAGGATAAATTAAGATAGTTGAAAAAACTTAATTGATTCAATTTTAATTTAATTCAGATTCTGTCTCTTCTCCTTTCACTCCACTGAATCAAAGCTTATTTTTTAAACATCTTTTCAATAACAGAAACTTACCATATTACACAAATAAATTTTTAAAAACACACACAAAAAATTCCAAAATCATAGAGTTTATTAGTGGTTAGTTCGTAAGCTTCGTATACGCGTCTATGTATCATAAAGCTTTTTCTATTATTTACCATTTGTCACAATTTACAAGTTGCTATAATTTCATTTCAGAAAGTAATTGTAAATATCCGCCAAAAGTAAGTTTTACATAAAAAAAAATATACTGTCGCCATCTGTTGAGCACAGACAGTCCGAAGTACGTCGTTAATTAATAAAAATTAATTTGAAATCAAAAACTGATTGATAACGAAATGAAATTATATTCTGGCTACACTATTTAATAGAATGAAGCATTTATTTTTTATTCTGCTTGCATCAATAATTTTTTTACTGTAGAAAATGTGTTCGAACATTTCTTCTCCTGTACTTTAACATAGAAAATTGAATATCTATTGTACATAAAGGCAGAAAATTATATATTTTTCTTAAAAAATCAAAATTCTAAGAACCCTTTTTAGTAAATAATTATATCTGTTTCATATCCATAGAAATTTATATTAATATTGAAGCATTTCTTCTACCTGAAAACGTGTTCGAACTTTGGGTCCTGTTCTTGAACATTAGCCGAAAACATCCTTAATGTTAAATTTTTTTTACATAATATGTAATACATTTTTATTTATGTTTAAATGCTAATTAAATTTTCAGTTTAGTGCATGAATGTGAGGAAAAGTAAATCTTAATATTATGAATTTTAAGAATACAGTGTCTTAAAAGTATAGACACAGTATGGCAAAAATATATAGTATTGTAAGTTAGTCTTAATAATTATCTTTTTTTTTTTTTTTTTTTTCTACTTTAAAAATTATTAGATTGCATCCTTTTTGGCAGTATTATGTAGAGATAATTTTAAAATAAGTCATAAAAATGCAAAATAGGTTTACTAATAAGAGAGAGGAAGGATAAAAATTAGGCAAATTCCCCACATACATATCTGTGTGAAAAGTAAAAGTAAATGCAACAAAAAGTACAAAACTCTATGTAAAGTTTTGCAAAGAACAGATTTAGGCACCCAAGATGCACTATTTTACAACGTTTTTCTGAATTTCACTTGGTGAGTGTGTGTGTCATCAAATTTTCGATCGTTAATTTAACCAACTTCCCATCAAGCTAGAGCTTTGAAATTTTGGGAATCGTTCGTACTCGCCTAACAATGCAATATTTAGACGTTTGCGACAAGTTTTAAATAACATTTCAATAATTTTAATAAGTCAAAATATTCTTTCCTCTCGGCGCTTTTAGGATTGAGGAAAATTTTTCCCCCCCTTTGGGAACACCGGGCACTCCCCACACCGCATGAGGCCTCGTAAAACTATTGTACTCACAAAGGGGAGATACTATCTCCCCTTTACTATCTCCTAGATAGTAAGGGTTGCTGACTTTTAGACAGTAATCATTCGCAAGAAAGAAAGTTTCCAATATTTGGCACCATGTCTTATCACAATAATTTTTTCTGAATTCTGGTTCCCATTTTTTTTTTAATAGAATGACTTACAAATTTTCAAATGCATGTTTTGATTTTATGAGTATTATGAATTTTTTAATACGCTCACAAATATCTCTTTTTTAGTAAATTTTAAAGTTAAAAATAACCAACAGTTTTAACTAATATTTCAATAATTTTCTTTAATAAACTTTGCCACCATATAAAAACGTTGTTTTTAAAAACGTTGGTTTTTATATCGAATTTTTATAGTTATTTTTAAATTACTCAATTAAATATAAGAATTAAAGTAATGAGGAAATATCGAGAAATGGACAATAGTAAACTTTTGCGATATTAAAATTAAAGGAAACGATAAATTATGAAATTGAATACATTTAAACTAAATATAATTAAAATCAAAGCAAACTTTTTTTTTTCTTAAATTGAATATTATATCACCTAAATGTAATTATAGTTAAAGCAAAGGATAAATTATTAAACTGAATATATTTAAGCTAAATGTAATTAAAATTAAAGCAAACGGATAAAAAAAATTGAAAAGTTATAAGTGGTGCGTCAAAAGTGAACCAACAAAAACAATAGCCCCTTGGGTGGCTAATACATATGAATTGGTTATGTAAACGTGGATGAATGGAAATGTTACCATACTGAAATATATCACTTCAAGTAATAATATGTAAGGTAAACAGAAACATATTAGAATGAATTATATAGAACATTGCAAAAGTAAAATATTGAAAAGGCCATAAATTCAGCTGATACGATTATTTAAATTAATGGGCTCATTTTACAAAGTAAAAGTCCAATCCTAAATAAGAATGTGTACAAATGTCTATGCAGTTCATAAAATATTCAAAAAGACAAAATACGTAGAAAATTTTTTTAAGTAAGAAATGTAGATGCTTAATACAAAATTATAAGTGAGGCAACATTCGTGTGGATTAATACAAAATAAAAACATAAAAAAAATCATGAACATATACTATACTGCACAAATTAATTCAGATAAGCTTCTTCTTTTTTTTGTTGTTGTTATATGTATCTGAAACCACTTCAAAACGATTTTATCTGCTTAGACTGAGTTTGAACCTCTTCAAACCGGTTTTATCTGCTTAGACTGAGTTTGAACCTCTTCAAACCGGTTTTATCTGCTTAGAGTGGGTGTGACTGATTGACCTAACTGGTTTTAAAGTAGAAGTACTTACCTATTCTTTAGTTGTTAGCCTTTGAGTGAGGCAATTAGTTGTAAGTGTTTGCTCTCTCTTTCACGTGTTCCAAAATGGATATAACTCCAAAATTTTAGCTTTTGAAGATCACACTTCTATGACAGTTAGAGAAATAGCTTCGGCAGTTATCGTAGGCAAATCAGGTGTTTCAAGAATCCTAACTTCATTCAAAGAATGCGGATCAGCCTCTCCAAAAAGGAAAAGAAGATGTGGGCGCAAGCGGAAAACTACTGCGAGAACTGATAAGTTCTAATTAGAAATTGCAAAATTAATTCAAGGAAACCATGCCCAGACCTTCAAAGTGATTTATTGGCATATGGTTTTGATGTGAGTAGCTCGACTGTACGGCGTAGACTTCTGGAAGCTTATCGTAAGACAAGGAGACCAACGAAAAAACAATTTTTAACTCCTAATTTGATAACAAAACTTTTAGATTGGTGCCATGGCTGCTGGTCACTAATCAATCATTGGCTGCTGACCACTGGAAGAAAGTAGTTTTCAATGATGGAACTCATTTATTTGAGCAGGAATAGGTTTCAGGTGTTGTTAGAAGAAGAGATAGTGGACCTTTGTGACAGAACCATATCCAATAGATTGTAAAACACCCATCGAAGTAGATGTTTTGGGTTTCCACGGCAAATTGCTGTAGAAGCTTAGTTCATGTTTAAGGCATGATGAATTAGACTAATGTATCAAAATATTACGGCATAAGATTGTTTCATTCATGCAAACCTTTAATGGAACATTTCAACATGACTTGGCTTCTTATCACAATTCAAACTATTAAAGACTTTTATGCTGGAAAATCAAATTAAAGAGAGCTTGATTGCCCTGAAAATTAACTACACTTAAATCCCATAGAGAATTTGTAGAATATTGTGAAGATGCGTTTAAGTAAGATGAATTTTACAACAAAAGAATGCATGACAAACAATGCAATTCAAGTGGAGTTTCATGATGATGAACTTACGAGCATACTTACTAATCTATTGAAGTCAATGCCAAAACGTTTGCAAAAGGTCATTTCTGCTAAGGAAGGATATATGTCGTACTAGAAAATGAATAGAATGAATTAAAGCATAATTTTCTAAAAAAAAGTGATTTTTTTTACTTTGTTGCAATTAATTTGCACAGGCATGTACAATTCAAAATATTTTTTTGTAAATACACTGCGTATTGATACAAAATATGGAAAAAACTATGCTTGTGTTGTTTGTGGCTATGTTTGAACCACAGAAAATGTAAACTAGTGGTATATGGGCCCCAATAAAAATATACAAATTAAGAGGTTTAGGATTTTAGGAACCGCTAGATACTCTTTTGGACAAGACCAAAATTTAGAAGTTCCCTTTCCTTTTTATTTATGCTCTGTAACAGAGACGGAGAGAAACCATGAGCAAAAGGAAATTCTTGTGGGACTGGACCCTAAGATCGAAAACATTATATGGAAATAATATAAATTTCGAAGAAAGTCACTTAAGTACTTCGCACTTCTCCCAGTTTCCTTCAGTCGGGACCAGCCAGATTAGGGACAAGCTGAGTATTTAACCCAAGTACTCAGGGAAGACCCTCATGCGTCTGCACGACTACTGAATTTTTTTTATCTTGTTATGATAACAATCACAACAACATAAAAAGACTTCTAAGTGTGAAAAGAGTAAGTGAACTGAAGGAGGTAAAATAAAAAGCAAAAGCGCAGAAAAATGTTTTTAATATTATGATTATTTAATTACTACTATTATTTATTTATTACTTTCATTACTGTATGAGCAAAAATATTGTTTATTCGGGACTTAACTTCTGCTGGGGGGTAATAAGTTCTTAAGTTTGGAACATGAATAATATCAGTTGATTTGTTAGTTATAGCATTTGGTTTTGTGATTTTATAATTCTCATTAGAAAGCTTGTTTACAATTTTATATGGAGCTGAAAATACTGAGGATAATTTTCGAGTGTTAGGTTAGTGAAATTCATCATACATGACAATGCCACCAGGTTTAAAAGGAGATTCAACAAAGCGTGCATCATATTTAACTTTATTTTTGTAATTATATTTAATTGTATTATTATTTTGCCAATTTTCTAGCTTCTTGGATTGGAGGATAAAATTAATTTTGATTTAATAAAAGGAAATAGGTGGTAAATTATTGTATAAGATTACTGTAAGGATCGGGATGGAGACTCCGTTTTCTACAAAAATATGCACAACTACTCTTGCTAGTAGAGAAACTATGCTCTTTCACGTCACACCATGCAACCAGGTTACGGAATACTGTCTGAAGTTGTCGCTCAAAGAGACGTATTGACGATCCTTCGTAGGAAATTTGCAAATCCTCGACGTACAATGATTCATGAACTGATAGTTGTAGATGAGAAAGTATAGAAAAAATGTGAAAAATGAAAAGAGTATGGCTTAAAATGCTTCCCTGACGAACTCCTTCAAATTGAGTAAAAGAAGAAAATTAAATCTTTTTAAGAACGTGTTGGTAATGTTTCAAAGACAAAAACATTTGTATAAAATGAGGCAAATTACCTCTCAGATTATAACCATATAAAGTGCGAAGTATCTCATAGCTCTAAGTGCTATCATGTGTTTTCGATATTAAAGAAAATTGAAACCAAATGATTCATCCGTACGAAAGCAGAAAAAACCTGACTTTCGAGCTGAAGGATGTTATCTAAAAATGATTTTCCTTACCCTAAACTACTCTGGAAGGAAGGAACACAATGATTCTTTTCCAATTGATGTAAGAGAAGGGGATTGACCATACGTTCAAGGGTCTGGCAAAGGCAACTCGTCAGAGCGATAGGCCTGTAGTGGAAAGGGTTCTTTGGATCCTTACCAAGCTTCTGAATAGGAATGACGATTCCTTCCTACCATTGAATAGGAAACACATGCTCCCTCCATATTCGTTGAATAGTTAAAGGAGACTGACAAATGAATCCTCGTTCAAGTGGCAAAGAATATTGTAAGTTTTACCATCAGATCCTGGAATGGTACTGTGAGCCAAAGATATAGCCTTTCTCAATTTCCACATGTCAGAGTCACAGTTATAAGGGAGCGTTTACCGACACCTAAAGTTGATAGGTGTTTGCTCTGCACGATTCGTAATTTCTAAAAATAAAGCCATTTAAGAATCGGAGCTTGACAAACTAGCAAATGAGGGGCCGATTACATTGGTCAATTTGACAAGTGAAGAATGCACAGCATATGCAGTTTCCAGAATAGGGAAAGAAAATTTTCAATACAAAAAGTATGCAGTTTTTACCTTTCTTCATAAATGTTGACTTGTCGAAGACGATGTGGTGGAAGAACCATACCTGATCCAAGATTATCTCTGTCTATGAAGCTTTACTCTGAGAGTAAACGCCCTTGCCCTTTTAAATACTGTGAGGTTCTCGGTCGAAGGATACCGTCGGAAAATACCCCACAAGGATGTTTGGTAATCCTTATTCCGCCATGGTTTACTCATCTTCCGCTATGAATTAGAACTCTTGGGAATCGCTGCATTAGCGGTGTCTACGATAGACTTTTCGGACGGAGTCATTAATACCCCGTTCTTGAACCATTGTGCTGGTTTAGACCGCTAAACCGTGTGAATGCATCCCAATCGGCCTAGCTGAAGCAGTAAGAGGGAGGACGCAACCAAATCTCATTACTATGAACAGGGGAGATTAGGAGAGAGAAATGACCACTATTGTGTAAATAATTAAGAACCTCTAAATTCAGGTACGGTGGCAGTGTCAGCGAGCAAATAGGAAAGGAATCAAAGAAATGAAATATCCTATTGGGAGCATGGAAACACCTTTTCTTAGAGATGTTCAGCTGTCAGAGACTGTGATCTGAGATCAATAACTCGAATTGCCGACTACGAGAATTAGTACCATCATGCACCGACAGAGCGCTGTGTCCATTAAAGTCACCTAACAGAAGGATAGGACCTGGTAATTGGTACACTAATTGATTCAAATACATCTGCGACGTAATATCGTTAGGTGGCTGGTGAATGCAGCGGACTGTGTTTAATGAGCGGGTATGAATTCGCACAGCCACATCCTGCAACGATGTGGTCAGTGTAACGACATTGTGAAGACAGTTTTGGGATGCGCGGATGTATACACCTCCAAAAGAAGATTTTACGGCATAAACATCCTGTCGTACACAGTCATATCCACGCACACTGCTTGCTATATTACTCTTCAGAAACGTTTCCTGAAAAACAACTCATGCAGGTTGGTGCGTGGATATGATGGATTTGAGATCCTCTAATCTGGGTCGTAAGCCGCGGTAGTTCCCGGAAACAAAGGTAGCCATTAACCAATTGCACAGGAAGTGGGTTCAGCCGAATCCACGTATACAAATATGGTATAATCCTCAGCGAATGGATGCCAATAAAACGTGGGATATCTGATTTTTTAAATTTTGGGTGGGTTTTTCCGTCTATCATCCATGGCCTCTCTGATCTGAGTGTGTTTGTTTTTCCTCGGGGATTTTATAGGACCCTTGCCGTTTCTATTTTCTGTTTTTGATGATGGCAGCGTAGTAGATAAGGATTGATACGTAGAAGAGTCTGTTTGAGTAGTGCATGATAAAGGTTTTTTTTTAATTTTTGAGGCAAAGGAAATTTCAGGTGTAGGTATACGTTGTGACACGATACGCCTCTGGGTAGCAGGCACTAGTTTTTGATCTTCATTACTGTGATTTCTTTCTCCAAATTCCAGGTTGAACATGATCGAGAAGAGAGATGGTCTCCAATGAGGTTCAGAATTAAACAATAAAGTTCTAGCTTACCAGATCACTTGCTTCCAGTGAGGCACTTCTCGAATACTACGGGTTCAACACTTATCACCACTTACTCTTACCATGAGTCACATCTAACCGATTTTAAACAGTTCAATAAATCACCTACGGCAATTACCTACATTTTCTAACTTATTAACATTACTAAATTAATGCTTTAAACAAAAGGCGTGTAATAAAACTTTTAGTGGATAAATTTTCAAGAAAGTTTGATGTCTCAATAAGCTAAAAAAATAATAATCAAAGCATAATACAAATAAAAGCAACACGGGATTTGCTAATCAGGATATTAAAGAAAGATTTCGAAATACGGAATTGTACAGTTTTCATTTAAATTTTCTAAACACAAAAGAAGTTGAATTACTATTATTACTTAAATGTCATTTTGTGAAATATTTTTCAAAACAGTGTTAAAATATACTGACATAGTAGGCGTAGAAAGAAGTCATGCAAATTTATGACAGATAATAAATCAAGAATAAAAATGTAAATTACAGGGATTAAAAGCGTTTTTGCAATGATTGGTTTCAACAGGAATTAGATACAACTACAGTTAGTTATTGCAGTTTATTAAAAGGGAAAAATGCGTCGAGACAAACTTCAGTTAAAAATCATATTTGTTGCATGTCATATATTCATAATATATAATGTTAAGAATTCCGCATTTTTATGCCTTTTTTTGTCATGATATTTCTACAATCAGCTATTTCAAAAAAAAAAAAAAAAAAGTGCAACGTTTATTGGTACACAACTAAAGTTTTTTTCAGATACGACTACCCTGTACAATTGAACATTCATTGACCGTTAAAAAAATACTTATGATTTGTGTTTCACTTAACTTGAAGTGCATTACTGTCAAAACTGAATCTGATTAAGATGTTAATCCCGCCCCAATTGTAGCCAGGGAAGTAGTTGTGCAATATTATAACCATACCATCATTAAGATAAAATGTATTATCTTTTTCAACGAGATTTCAACGTCTTTTCATAGAAGTGTTTTTTTTTTTTAAAAAAAATTATTTAATGAGTACAAAATATCTCTACAACCACCTATTCCCAACAATTAATGAACAAATTTAATGAATTCGTTGGGAGATAAAAATGTGTATTTACTATGAAATAAAATCCGACATTCAATTTCACCCATAATTTAATTATTAAAATGATTCTCGACTGAAAAACAAAACAAAAAAAAAATATTTTTTCAATATTATTCTTTAGCTACTTTTATTAAAGCTGAATATTTCTCAAAAAAAAAAAATTCATAAAAGCGTGGATAACTTTTCGGAACTAAAGACACCGAAATGAGATTGAAAAAAAAATGAAAAAAAAAATAATAATATTTAATTGGAAAACATTTCTCATTTTAGAGCAAAAACTCAAGAGTATCTCCCCTCCCCTCCACTTTCGAAAAAATATATATCAACGGTTGCAGAAAAGTTAGTGCGAAAGAAAACTTATTTTAATGAGTATGAATAAAATTTTCGATAATTAACGAAAAGATCACAATGGAATTCTCGTCACTAATCATGTTTCAAATAAAAAATAAATATACATTATTATACAGTTTTATAAAAACTGCAGTTCAATAATATGTTTTTAATGCACATTTATAAATCAAATATTTTCAAAAAATTTATATATTCATAAAATTTAATGAATTTTGTGTTCTTAATGAAGTAGATGGGGAAATACAAGAATTCAATATTTAAACTGGCTTGTGTTTAACGAGTCTGTATTACAGCTGTTTTAATATGGAAAAATCTAGACAATAGCCCATTTTCAATTGAAACTAGCTTAATTCATTATCTTTCACATTTATGAAGCGTTGTTGATTTTATTACACCTTAAATACTCGTATATCTAATTTTGTGAAGTTTCATCCATGAGAAATTGCGTATTTTAAGGAAATTTATAAATTAATATCTAAACGATCGATATATAGTTTTAAAACAAATCCTGATATTTTTTGAAAGAAGCCATGTCATGCTACAGATTATTGTTCTCATTCCTAATAAATTTCAATTTTTAATTATTAATAGAAGTTACTAGATTTCAAATTAAGAAAACTGTCCTGATTTTGACATTTTTAGTTTTGCGCAGATTCAAGGATTTTATATTTACAGAATAAACCATATCCAAACTATATTCAAAGTTAATTCTCACAATAAATGTTAATTCCAGAGAAAGTTTCCTTAGGAACCTTTTTCAAAATATTAATAAGCGAGATGTTATTTTGGTTGCATTAACAAGTTTGGCAGTAAACTTTCTCCAAATGCATATTTTGAAATACCCTTGTTATGATTAAGCTTTAAAATTTTTGAAATATTTCAAACCATAGACGAAAAATGTTTTATTATTTTTTATTTCAGTATGGTGTTTCAAACTTCATCATTTAAAATGAAGACAGTTTTTTGTGTCATATTTGAAAACCCAAAACCTGCAACAGAATTTCTGGAAAAAAGTTATACAAATGATTGTTTTGTCGAACACACATAATTTATGTGCCTGTGCCAAAGAAGCATTACTCTTTTTGCTCATTCCAATTCTAATAGACAGTTTTGCTCGTGAATTACGAGACTTATAAAAAGATACATAAAAAAAAGAGTAAGGGGGGAAATCAAAAAGGAGCTTTGTTGCCCCAACAACGAAAAGAATTTCAAATGATTTATAAGTCTAGTCCGTAACAAGTAGTTTCTTGTTGTAACAAGTAATCCTGCAACTAACATTCGTAATCAAGTATGAAAGCCCTGCGGAAAGCGTTTTAAAAACTAGACAAATAAAATCTCCCTCCCTCCATCTATCGAGATAGTCTCGATAGGGTGAGGGTATAAGTGATATTTTTGAAGGGCTGGAAAATGTCCCAGAGTTATCTTTTGTGAGAAGGCTCCTTCGTCAAACCAAGCTACCATACAATGCTTTGTTGGAGTTTAGTTAAGTTTTTCTTAACGTCGCACTGGAAGCAACACGAGGACTATTGGCGACGGACCTCGTAATTTTGAACCACGGTCAAGTGACGAGGACGACACTTGAGCTGGCACCCCCCTCTCTTAACATCCACACCACACCAACGGGAGGACTTTGGGCCCCGAACAGATTTAACGTGCATCAGCCCCGGCTACATGACGGGTCTTTGGCGGCCAAGGATCGAACCCGCGACTGAACGAAAACCGCCAGCCGCTAGTCCACGACCTTGACCACTAGGCTACCGCGGCCCTATGCTTTGTTGGAAGCAGGAAAGAGCCATTGTTTTTGAAGGATCATCATCTTTCTTCCTGGACTTTAAGAGAAACAACCGTGAGCAAATTTTCGCTCCTCTTCATCTCGACAAGAAGCTTTTATTTTCTCTCTGATAATTTTTTTTTTTTTTTGGCTTCATGTTGTTATTTGGGGCCGCACATTTTTCTAGCCGGCTGCCCCCTTCAGATTTCTCAGCTACCACCCATTGTAAGAAGAAAACTCAAAGAAAAGGGGCCTTTTCCCAAACAATGCGTCCATGTGGACAACCTGGAGTTATTTCTTTGATGGCGTCGAGTACGCATGGCGAGTGCTTGAAATTTAAACTGCCACTAGTCTGGGACGCAGATAGGAATCTTAGAACACAATAACTGTTCTCGGATGAAGGACGAGTTTTCTATAGTAATTGACTTCCATGGAACAAGAAAATCTTTAGCCTCTCTCTACTCACATCAGACCTGACTTGAAAGAAAGGGGAAGAAAACTGTAGAGTATATGCATACTTCCAGGGATTATTCAAGACGTTTGTGTATTCATTTCTTACAAGTGCTACCGTTTTCCGCATTTGTTGCTCCGCCCTGTGTGGGTAAATACATGCGTACTCCTCCCTCTCCTCCATTTTTTTGGCGCTTACGGCGATGTTATGTTTTAAAATCTTTCCGTATTGGTATGGATACTTTTTAGAAGAAAGATCAGCACTTTTTTGTGATGAATAATATTTAAAATCTTTCTTTTGAGTCCTTTTTCGTTATTAAAAATTCCACGAAATGATTAGTTTTCGTATGATTTTAAGTAGTTAATACTTTCACTAGAACAGTTTAATTGCTAGATTAATGGCATAGATAATAGAAGTACGTGATTTAATTTCCGTTATTATTACACATCGCTCCATTAACACTCAGTTTGTACTGTCGTGTCCAGCCTGTGCAAAGCGTGCGCACGTGGCTTGACCTCGACCGTTTGTTTTGGAGTGTCCGTAACGCTGGCACTGAAAGCAGCGGACTGGATTTGGACATTGAAGGTACGCAGCCTTCCCAGACTGTGGAAGTTCTGTCATCGAAAACGTCAGAATGAGATGCTTGGTAGGAAGCACTTTTCGTAAATCCGAAAAATAAATTCTATTTTTTTTTCTTTGAAATTCGTCTACTCTCTGATTTAAACATTGTTCATTTTTTTAAAATCTCATTTTCTACTCAAACTTCATTCAAAAAATTTAAAGGAAATATCATTTAAAAAAATATTGAGTCATTGGTGACAATGACAACCATCCCCTACATCATTTTCATCAGATTAAGAAGTTGAAGAATTGACATTTAATATAATTGCTTTTTGAAAATAAAAATATAGAAAAAATAACATTGTTATGACAAAAGCTCAACAAATATTAGCCTAGCTTATAAGTAACAACACATTTTTCTTATATGTGATTCAGCTGCAGTTTTTTTTTTTTTTTCCTTCAAAAATGGGAAATGAAGAAATATTCACACTTAGAAAGTACTTTCCGAATTGTTTAAAGCATAAAAGGTTGGAAATTCAATAAATATTGAAAAATTATCAGTGGATGTAAAGCCTAGTTTTAAAAGCTTCATTATCGCAATGTAACTCTGCTGACATAATTTTGGTTTAAAAATTTTGTTCCTGTAAATAATTACTTAAACTAAACGAATCCTAACATTGTTTTTCCGACGTGACTCAAAATTCTTTTTAAATATTAAAAATAGAAACTAAAAAATATTTAATATTTTATCATAATTTAATTTTTATACTTATCATTTATAATCATGTATTTGTGTGTATTTAATTTAATGATTCTTTACATATGTTGTCTAGTGCATTTAATTGAAGGTTATTCAAATACCTTACAATTTCCAGGTAATATTTGAAATATTAAAGAAAGTTTTTCTGATTTTGACATTTTGTCTTCATGCAATATGTAGATATTCGATTCAAATGCGGAAGTTTGAAAATTGGACATTTCATTCACCGTCATAAAAATATAATATTTTTAATGGCAGCACACATGAGCTTAAAGAATCAATTTCTGCGTCCTTCATTCGAAAGCAGCAAAAATATGCAAAGTAAAATGTGAAAACGTAGGGAAATAAGGGGAGAAGATGCAAAGCGATATCAGAGTAACGACTTTTACATTAAAAAGCAGTAGCCTACCCACCTTTTTCCTTTGTGAGGGAAAGCAAACATCGGCTATCTTTGGGGTAATGTTTTGTATGTGGAATGAATAAAATTTTATAATATTAAATATATTTGAGAAAATAACTTTTGCGACGAAAAGAAGATACCCCCCCCCCCTGCTCTTTCTTTTATCAAGGCGGAACCTGAACTTGGAAGAATTCGGTGAAATATTTAATCACACACACCGGAGTTTAATGACAAAAGGAATAAGCATTACTCGTTATAAGGCAATAAAGCACGACGTTTTCGGGAACCTATGTATCTTGGCCACCAGCCTCAAGTAGCCTAGTTACTCCCAATTCCGAAAGGTTTGCAAGGAAAAGGTTCATTAAAACCCAGAACTCATCATCCTTACCTCAGCGACTTACAAGCTGCAATATTAGAAGTGCAGAAACGACCTTTTTACTGCTCCAGTTTTCCATTTAATATGCATAACTTAACGAAATAGTGCAACATAAAACCCTCAATTTTTTAGCCTAGTTTTAGTGTCCGTGTTTTATACATTTTCTGATTATGTCATTGCGTGTACTCTTTTATAGATATCGCAAATGGGTACTGAAAAATTATAAATATAACACAAATATTGAAGAGAAAGAGGTAAAAAAAAAAGGACTTGGATTGCTTAGCTGCGTATTAACAATTGCTCGCTTTGGATCAAAATATTTTTACCAGAATCCGTCCTTTGGATTATCTTAGTTTTATGGCTGTAAGCAAAAATTCTTAAATTTGATATATAAATCCTAACTTAAGTGTTGTAATTTAATAGTTTTATTCAAAAATTTGGTTCGAAGCAAAAGTGAATTAAAACGTATTATTTTCTAAGTCCATATATATTTTCCAATTGTGATTCTTGAATTCAAAATTTAGGAGTGTCCTTTTTTAATAATTTGTGCATGTGAATTACATGCGATGATATCTCAATTCAGTATGCGGTTTTCGAACACCTAAATAAATAAATGGGGAAGTAATTAGACTCCCTCTTTCAGAGAACGTAAGCATTTCAGCTTTCCCATAGGACAATCTATGACGTTCGCTCAAACAATGCTAATTGTTTTGTCTTAGTAAGTCTCAACAAATGTTATCTTTTTCTTTGTGGAAAAAATTGAGTTTTTCAGACTAATGCATTCTAAATCAAGCAAATTGAAAGTGTATCCTCTAACTACATGGTTCCATTATTTTTTTTATTCCATGTTTGTTCTTTAAACAATAAATGACTTTATATTCACTCACGATCTTTTTAAGTTTTTGTTGAAGAGTTTGGCGAAAGGATTTTAGAATAATACGATAAATAATTCTTTTTAAAGCACTTTAAGAAATCATAGAATTACAATAGTCGTGAAAATGATTCAAACAAAAAACTTTCCTTCAAATTTATCTATTTCAAATATTCTTACATTTATATGATTGTTTAGTGTATATTTTTGATATATATAAATTTTTAAGCAAATTAATTAAACGAAGTTTACCATAATCTGCGTATTTTATTTTAAAATCACTTATACTTTAATCGTTTTACATAATAATAATAGTAAGTTTTTAAATTAATTGATTCTATTTAACTGTTCAGATATTAATTTTAAAATGTCGTACCTCCCCTAAGGACGTAATGATTATCCTCGCAAAATAATTAGATCTAAAGCCTGGTTCTTCAATGACAGTTAAGAAATTTAAAGACTTAACGATATAGATTATGATGAAAAATGCATTAAGAATTTGTTTACGAGAGTAATAGAGCAGCGAAAAGAAAAAGAAGAAATATTGCCGAAACAAAACGAAAACAAAAATTAAAGAGAGACAACGTCAAGATCAACATGAAATAGAGCTAGAGCGATTAAAATTACAAAATCAACGTGGCAGTGGTAGCCTAGGGGTTAAGGCATCGGGCTCACGGCTGGTGGTTTCGTTGAGTCGTTGGTTCGAGCGTTGGTGCCACAAAAGACCTGCATTGTAGCCGGGGCAGATGCACGTTAAATCTGTCGGGACCCAAAGTCCTCCCATAAGTGTGATGTGGAAACTAGGAGAGGTGGTGCCAGCTCAGGTGTCATTCTTGTCACTTGACCGAGGCTCAATATTACGAGGTCCGTCACTAATAGCCTTCGTGTTGCATCTACAGCGACGTTAATAAAACCAAACCAATTAGAAAATCAACTCAAATTACACATAACGGTTGACAAAACTGACAATTCAAACTGACTAGGCAAGAAAATCTCCAAAATTCTCCATAAATATGAAGTCAAAGAAGACATTAGCTAACATTGAATCTTATTCGAACATCAAGTGCAACGTTTAACCATTTCTAAAGAACATTGGGTTTCATATCTTTTAGGACTCTTACCTTCCGAAATTTTTCACATCGTCGCACGTGAACCAGAGGAAATATCAAACGATTACGACCAAGTAAAAGAACTTCTGCTAAAAAGATTTAAATTAACGCCAGAAAAGTTTCACCAGTTATTTGCCAAGCATCAAAAAGTTTATAGCCACACTTGGACCAACTTTTATCACTAACTTGCAACATATTTCGATGGGTGGATATCAAGGTTAAGAATCGAATCTTTTGAGGAATTAAGAAAACTGATAATCTCAGATCAAATGAGACGTAGAGCTCCAACTGACTTTAAACAACATTTTCTAGATGAATGGACAACGATAAATTCGCCAGCCAAATTAGAAGAAAAAATCAAATCAAAAGCCAGTTAATACATATACTGCTGGTCACACAAAATACAACATCCAGAAGGACCAGAGATATCACAGCGAAATTTATTTAGCAGATAACATGTTGTACAAAGATCAGATGATTAAAATTACAACCTCTTGGGAAGTGTGGATGATGATAAAATCAGTAGTTATAGTGTAGCCGCCATTGTTGGCTATAACCGCTGCCACACGCCTCGACATAGAATCAAAGAGGCTTTTGATGTATCCTTGGGGTACAGCAGTCCATGCGGCTTCCACATATTGCCAAAGTTGATCTGGTGTAGCAGCGGGTGGTGTATCCCGGGCCAGTCGTTGAGCAAGCATGGACCACCCGTTTTCGATTGCCGATAGATCGGGAGAGCAAGCAGGCCAAGGAAGCAACTCAATCTGATGGGTAAAGAAGAACTCTTGAACATTGCACGTGTGGTCACGCATTATCCTGTTTTGATATGTCTGATGGCAAGGCCTAAAGGCATGGGAGGAAAACAGGCTCCACAACCTCAGAGATGTAGCGCTGACTGTTCAGTGTACTGGTAATGCGTACTAGTGGGGTGCAGGAGTGAAATCCAATACCACCCCAAACCATGATACCGGGTACAGAAGCAGTGTGGCGATGTATAACGCAACAGTTCAGAAGTTTCTCACCACGGGTCTCCAAACTCGAATCCGACCATCGTGATGTTACAGGCAGAAGCGGAATTCGTCAGTAAATACAATGTCGTTCCAGTCCGTTGTCCATGTCCGCCGTTCATCGCTCCATTGGAAGCGCAAACGCCTATGGTTTCGAGTCAAGTGTAAATTAAGCAATAGACGCCTTGAGGGCATTCCACTCTGCTGCAAACGGCGTCAAATGGTACGAGTGGACACCGAATGATGCGTAGCAGACTGAATCTGTTGTGCTATGGTTCGTGATGTGGATGCGCGATCCATCACTGCCATGCGCACAATCTGCTGTCATCACGGGCAGTGGTGCAACGAGGTAGGTGTGATCGGCTCCATCGGTCTGTCGTTTCCTCCTGCATCCAGCGATCACAGATTCGCATCACAGTTGTTTGGTTTCGTCCAACACGTTGACCAATTTCTCTGAAGGATAATCCGCAATCCCTATAGGCTACTATTCTTCCTCGATTGAATTCAGAAACTTGGTCAAAGGACGCTCGATGTCTTCCACGAGGCATAGAAAACAGCTTACCAAAAAAACGCACGAAAAAACAATTGCCGTTCTTCAAATCACCAATCTGTTCTCTCCTTATATAGCGCTTGCGAGTGGCGCTACGGTTGCTCGTGATGTGAGTCTGCGCTGCAATGCAAATGATTTGCATAGCTCATCATCGCATACGCATGATGTAAATTTCACATAGTTTGCATGCTTCCGTCAGGGTGTTCCATTTTGTGTGGCAAGCAATGCATTTCAGAGGCAAACACGATTTCTGAGCATCAGAAAAATTTTGACAATTTGAATCACCATGAAAATTCGATCAGGACAGATCAAGTAGGAAAGGTGCAGCGACCACAAGTTACAATCAACATCACGAAGCTCAGTCCTCCAGTCACGGAAGTTATGAAGGAAATCAAGAAAACTCAAACTGCGCGAGACAGATCCAAAATTGAATTCACTGAAGAGAAAGATATTCAAGTTCAAATGTTTCTAATCACACACAAACTAATACTCTAAGTTTAGAAGATTCAATGGTTCTGCGAAAGAGCCAAATACAAGCCAGCCGAAGAGAACTACGAATTTCGCGAGAGAAACAAGTATCTGCATGTGCCACTATCAGCTAAGAAAGTCTACTCCAAAGAACTAAAATTTGGAAAAAGAAAATTATTGTACTTATCGACACCGGAAGTACCATTAATCTATTACGAGAAAATACCAGCAGAATAATCATCGATCCAACGAAGAGCAAAATTCTCTTAAATGGCATAGGTGATTCTCAAGTCACTCGATAGGATCTTTCGAACAAGAATTTCAGATGGATGAAGAAAACTATACACTAAGTTAGCATGTGGTACCTACAACAATACTAAAGTTCGAAGCAGTCATAAGTTCAGATATTTTAGAACGAGCATCAGTCAACTTCACGAAGAATGGTGTAGAATTTATTAAATATAAAAATCAAGCATTCTTAATGCAAATACTAATGAAAAACGTCGAAAAAGAAGAACTGAACCACATAGGAGATCCTGAGATAAAAAAAAAAAAAACTTACGAAAATGATAGAAAACTACAATTCTGAAAAGACGGCAAGCACCGATGTTACCATGCGAATTATTTTAAAAGATGATGAACCAGTTTGTCAATCGCTACGCCGATTAGCATTTACGAAAAGAGAAGTAAATAAACAGATAGAAGAATGCCTCAAAGAAGGAATCACACACCCAACCTCAACAGAATACGTCAGTCCAGTCGTAATGGTGAAAAAGAAAGATGGAACTTCGAGAATGTCCCTCGATTACCGCAAACTCAACCAGAAGCTGGTGAAAGATAAATTTCCTTTACCTCTCATCGAAGATGTTTTAGATATGCTACAAGAAGCAAAAGTTTTCTTCACATTAGATTTATAAAACGGTTTTTTCCACGTCAACGTTGATGAAAGATTGTTGAACTCAAGCTGTCCATCGGGAACAATAAAAGACGTGAACTTTCTGCTAAGTTCCTTTTGGGTTAAGCACGAGTCCTGGTGTTTTTTAAATATATGTCACAAGCATTTTCAGAGACCTCACACGTAAAAACTTTTTAGTCCGTTATATGGATGACCTCATTGTGTTCAAAGTTACAAAGAAATACGGTCTAGAGATAAAATTCAAGAAGTGTCAGTTCCTGATGCGTAAAGTTGAATTTTTAGGTCACATCGTAGGAAATGGAATCATCAAGTCCTCAGTCACAAAGACATTAGCAGTTGCAAAATTAAAATTTCCAGACCCAACGACATTAAAGAAAGTATTAAGTTTTTTAGGATTAACAGGGTATTTCCAAAAATACATCAAAGATTACTCGAAAATTACGAAACACTAAGCGACCTCATAAGAATAGAAAATCCATTTGTTTTTGGAACTCAATAGAAAGAAGAATTTGAAAGGTTAAACAAAGTATTGTCTGATGATCCAGTCTTGCGCATTTACAAATGTTAAAGAACAGAATTACGAAGAAAAAAGGCCTAAAAGAACACAGAATAAATAAAATTCGAAAGCTTACAACAAGAAAAGAAAAAAGGGCTTCAAAATACAAGCACATCTGTTGAATTAATAAAACCTTTTTCTATTTTAACACCATTTAAATATCAAATGTAGATAGATATTATTTGGTGAAGCTCCTTTGATTTAATTTTATGCTATATTATTTTCTTTTCATTAATTCGATGTTAAAATTTGTTATTTACATTTATTGTATTCGCTTATAAACATTTTATATTTTTTATATTAGTATTTTTATCATTCCTACATGTAAAGTGTTTCAGAAACTGATTACATATTTTTCTCCATGTAGAATATTGAAAAGTTTCGAAATTCATTTTTTCTTACTTTGTACTATTTACGATTTTGGAAAAGTATAAAATATAGCTAAAGAAGATTTGTAAATTCTAGTATAGCTGGAGAGAGATCAACTCTATCTGGAAGGGTCGAACTCTGTAGGATTTTCCGGCTAATTATCAATTTATTAGCTGCAGTGTCAATAATATTGTAAAACTATTTCCTCATTTGCTCGATAGATGGCACTATGAATCAGCGTCATGTCCTAGCTTCCCCTATTCCTGAACAAAACTGAAGAGCGCATAGCTCTCGCTCTCTTTCCGTTCTCTCCTCGTCTCTTCTATCATATCTTCTATAGCTATCATAATTTTTTTTTTATTTCGAACGCCCGAGTGCTTTCAACCTTATCGCCATTAATATAGGTCGCCATCAACTAGTGTTTAAGGAATTAGTTTCCTAAATAGAAATAATTATGTAAATAGAAACTTTGTACATGTAACAATTCTATATTCATCTAATAAATAGGATTAAATCCCAAAACCGCCTTTTCATTTGTCAAAAAGTAACACTCATCACGGAACACTATGAAAGTATAATCCCTAGACTCCGAAGCACCAGTGGAGATTATGTTTAGGCCTCTACAGTTACCGTGTGTGTGTGTGTGGTATTAATATTTTTTCATCAATAGAATGTAGATCCAGAAAAATCCAACTTATTCTATTAAGAAAGAAATGTTTTAAGAGGTCTCTGATCGTCCTATATTATTTACTGAAATAGTTGGCTAAATATTATTTAATTCCAGTTTTAAAAGGATACAAAAATTTTCTTTAAGGTTCTTGAAACATTCAAAATTCAAATCTTTTTAGCAGGAAGCATTCTTTCAATATGGTCTTTCAACATGAAAAAAATTTCAGGAATGATTATATGACATCATTCAACTGTTAAACATAGTAGGAGGGTGCCTATCTTTCCCTTGGAAATGCTATGATTCCAAATATTAAATATTCTTCAGCATACTATCGTCACATTCTTGAAGAGAAAAAGGATGAATATCTAAAAATATATAATAATAATGATGATAACAGTTTAGAAAATCTAATAATAATTAAAACATTTACTAATTATACCTAAGTAAAGTATTATTCACAAATACGGTATTAGAAAATCGAGTGCAATCTTGAGGATTTTCTTAAATATAACACAGCCGTTTAAACGGTTTCATAATTTGAAACATGTGTGACTTAACTATTAACGCCATATCTATAGGCAACTAATATTATAAGAAAGCTCTTATGAAGATTGTATATTCGGGGTCAGTCGTTACTTGCGTTCTATTACACCGATTGCTAGAAAGGATTGGGGAATCTACTTTGTGTACAGCCAAAACAAAAATTATTCGGTGTTTGTGATCAAATTAAAGCCAAAGACTCTAAATTCAAAAGTTACATAACATTTTGCTTCAGATGCGTGGATCAAACCTTCCATTTTAAATCTATATCATACACATATAAATATTAAAATAAATTTTATTTCTTTTTTAAAATGTTATATATTTTTCAGGAAAATAGTTATTAGATAATAAGTTAAAAATTGTCATCCACCTATAATACACCACAGAACTTTATGGAACCTTTTTAAACTCTTTTCTACATGCAGATGTCTACCTGGAATTCATTAGGAATGCGTGTTGCAGATAAACATGAATTGGATCTCGAAAAAAAATATAATTTGAAATATTGCTCTTACATGTTGCAAAAGTTCCTTCTAAAATACTTTTAATTTGTGGGCTAAGACAGATTTTAATATAAAGTATTGGCAATCCCTGATTTATAGTCTACTTATGTGGATGTAAATTTAACACTAAAATAATGTTTCTAAACCCTCAAGGACCTCAGATTAATGAGGATTATGTGAATGCATTTTACACAGCAAAAATGCGTTCATAATGCGCATTAGAAACTTTTGTGTAAATAACGAAAATCCTGCTGAAGTTATAAAACGGATTAATTCTTCGAAATATTGTGGTATTACTATATTGCCCCAGAGCTTGCAAACACATGCTGCAACCACTCACTGCATTTAGAAGAGAACTCATGTCTATAAAATAATCCTCCTGAGTTCAGGCATTAGACTTCCCAAAAAAGAACAGAGACATCAAAAAAGAAGGTCACGGAGAATAAGACTCCGCCCAAGCTTCTGTTACCTCATATGCAAAAAATCAGAAATTCCTCTGTCGTTTTCCTTATGCCATTTGTTGGGGTCAAGTTTATGATCCAATCGAAACACAGAGTGGCGAAATATAAATAAATGGGGGGAAAATTTCTGTCTGGTAATCTTGTATTATTTCCTGGACGAAACAGCACGTGAGTGTTTCGAGAATAATGAAAAGTTTTCGACTATTTAGGGCTAATTTAAATCAGAACTCACCATATCATTGGGTGATAGTAGATGGCGGTCACAAAAAGCCTGGTAAAAGGTCGAAATTTTGACTGCAGAAAATAAACATATCTGTTTTCATTATGGCCGAATCAACTATAACCGAGTCGCATCACCAAGCCCATCTCGAGAATGATCCCGACACTCAGCGTCAGATCACCATCACCATATGGACGCTTCATATTTTTATTCCGCCAATGTAATGACGAAAATTAGGAACCGCAACCTATCTAGTACGTGAGGCTACCGAAGGAGAAAACCCTCCTCTCCTTACGAAGATGTCTGGAAATCACATTGAGGTTTATGTCTACAACTATACTGTTCGGACTCTAGTAGTCTCTGAAGTCTTTTCCTTCATCATTTCGGAACCGTACAGATGTCACCTTTGAAAAAGTTATGTTCCCGTCCTAAAGAAAGTTCCTCCTAAAAGTCCTTAAAGTAAATGATATCCAGCCGCTAGAAACACTCATACTTCGTCTTGAAATCAACGGTCCTATCCAACCTCTCGAATTTACAGTATTACTAAAGTTTAGTTATGTCGCCTTTGTTTGAAATTTTCTGGAAGCATCACAAGCCGTGAAAGATTACAAGATATACAAGCTGACATTCTGTGCAAAACTCCAGATCCTCAAATCTGGACCTTACGCGCTAAGGACGATTCCACTATACCTCTTCATTACGTCGCGAAAATTAATGTCACCGTTTCTAGCGGAGATCAAAATATCGTCGCGATATTCCAGGAAAATCTCATTATGTTGCCATTAGAGATGAGAAGTTTGATACTGGCTACCATAATAACAATGTGTAATGGCAAAGGGGAATTAAGAGTTCCTTATGGGCAAGTTTTTGCTCAGATTTTTCAGAATTGTTATACTCATAAGTAATGCATCAATGTTAAATAAGAAGCGCGAGTGCAATAACTTTTCTCGAATATAATATTACAATCCAGGCAAGAAAAAGTGGCCAGAAAGTCAATTTCTCAAGTATGCTAGCTCCTAATTATGACGACAAAATAGATGCTTCTTGGATTATTCCAGAAATCTTAAGCAGTCCTCTTCTAACCTGGATAAAACAAAACTTTGAAGGGAAAAGTTAAATATGCACCTGCTATTTTGCACCCGTAAGCCAAAGAGTATACAGAGCTTCGCATGAAACTTAAAGAAGTTTAGAAGATATTAAACAGCGGCCGTTTCAATTGTCTGCGAGCCTTTGGTCAACTACTGTTATCTTGGTAAAGAAGAAAGATGGAAGTGGCACCATCTGCATGAATTACTGCAGTCCCAATCAGATTACGAAAAAGAATTTGAACCCACAACCCTATGTAGAAAATACACTAGAATGCTTAAAGGTTGCTACATTTTTCTCGTCTATGGACTTCCGCATTGGTTATTAGCAATTTGAAGTAAGAGGGTGGTTCAGAAAGTACTTATATTTGAAGACAGATGGCATCATTAAGTCTGATTGTTGTTATCATTCGGTGCAGCCATTTGTAAAACGGAGAAGAAACAAATTTGACATTGATTCATAAATCAGTTTTGATTTACTAGTCATTTGCTACCAAATCTGAGTTTGATTGCTCCCATGTCGAGCTGTCGACGGCCTGGACCTGTCGACGTTGGTGAGACTTGGATTCATCGTTATACACCGAAAGTCAAACAACAATCAAAACTATAGGTTGTTACCGGTGAACTTTTTCAAAAGAGGCAAAAATTGTCTGATCAGTCGTAAAATTTGTGATGGTGAATATTTGAGGTGCGAAAAGCGTAATGATCAGAAATATAAGTAACTGAAACTTAGCTATCGTAGTGAGTCATAATGCATACTAGAAACAAACCACTTTCGATTCTACGAGCACTATTTCTTCGAATTTCTATGGACTTATTGAACGATCCTCGTAAACGTAGCTAACCGCGAAAGGACGGAGTTTATAACACCAGAAGGACTGTACAAGTTTAAAGTTATGCCTTTTGGTTTATGTAACGGCCCTGAAACAGTTGAAAGATGGATGGACAATCTACCATATCACTTAAAATGGGCAATATGCCTCTGTTACCTAGATGAAATCTTAGTGTTTTGCAAACAATATCTTAAAAGATTAAGTAAGATTCTGAATTGCATCCTAAAAGCTGGATGCCTTCTCAATAATTATTAAGAAATGCTATTTCTCCACCAAGAAGTCAGACTCTTTGGCCTTCTTGTTTCAGATGACGGTTCCAAACTCTGTTTCAAGTTGACCTGATCCGGACAAGATAAGAGCTGTTAGGTAATTAACATTGTAAAACAATTTACTTGACATCAGAATAGCTTTGGGACTCTGAATGGGAGTTATAGGAACAAACTATGATTTTTATATCAGGCTCTGGAACATCAGCAGTTTCTGATTGGGGACTCTAAATTTTGTTAGGGTCCCGAACAAGCTCTATTGCCTTTCACAGGTTGAAGAAAACGTTTAAGGATTGTTCGACGAGAAAAGAAAAGGCGCGAAAGTATTTGCCATTTCCATCTTTCTCAAACTCTGTTTCAAGTTAACATTGACTCTCCTGAAGCTGTGAGTGAGTGAATGTAAAGTTTATTGGCGCAAGAGCCAGATATGGCTATGCTGCCCCAAACAAGATTAAACTGTGGTCTAGACGTGAAGCTGAGAAAAGGTAAAAGTGGTTGACAAGAAGGAGGGTCGAACATAGAGAAGGATTGCTAGGGTATCCCAGGAGTCCTGAAGCTGTGAACGTTCTTGACACTTAAACGGGCCTCGCGGCAGGGTAGATGAAGGATTCAAACCTCTAAAAAATCATATTATGGAGAAAACGAAATCATTAAGTACGCACTATGATTCCACAGATGGAGAATACTTTTCAGACGGAACTTGCATCAGAGAAAAATAGGTCTGTCAGAATTTATTTAAGGGATACTTTATATATATATAAACCTTATCGAGTTCTATGGCAACTATGCAACATTACATATGAAGTCCAAGACTTTGATCGCAGCTCTAGATGCCGAGTGAATGTGAGTGAGTGAATGTAAAGTTTATTGGCGCAAGAGCCAGATATGGCTATGCTGCGCGAAGGATCGCTAGGGTATCCCGGGAGTGCGTCACCCGCTCTAGATGACGAAAGACAATAAATGTGATAGATATGCTTCGAACGAAACTTTACAATGATTCCATCTCCAAATAATTTTTTGCTTTCGGACGAGCTGAACCCTATAGAAGGAGCTTCCAGGTCCCCCTTTCTAGCGATTCCATAGAGATTCCATAGTGCGCTCACGGACAAGAGCTTTACAACCGTATTTTTAAATAGAGGAATGCTTTTTTTCAAGAGAGCAAAGCCACGAAGGTTGCAAAACTTCGAGTTATGCCGCTTGTGTTCAGATAGAGAATTCCCAGGTTCGAAACACAGTTAAGGCCACGTCTAATATTTATGCATACAATTTCTGTTTTTCATTATTATTTGTAACACCTCCCAGAATATTGTATGCGTATCTAAAGAAATGTTTAACATTCCACTTTGATATATAAGTACACGTATTCTCAGTCCGGATTAGTTCTCAGCCAAGTGTAACTGCTCTCACTTTATTAATAAACCATGTTTTTAGGATATCTAATGCATCTTAATATCAACTTTCTCCAATATCTAAGTGACAGTATTTGGGCTCAGAAGTTCTAGTTTCTATTCCTAATGGTTTTATTCAATTTATTACTGAATCAAAATTTCAAATATGGGATTCATAACGGTAAAAAAAATAGAATGTAAAATACACTGCATCGTCAGACATGTGTCGTCATGTCGTTTACAATCGAAGTTTTAACCAAGACGAAAGAATGTTACCCCATGAAAATGATACGCAATGAAAATTCGGTTGTATAAATATATATGAAAAATGTACAGAAATTTGAAAACTTTGGGGAATTCTGTGAGTGATAATAATTCTATATTAGGAGGTTCTTGCATCAAAGCAAAAAAAAAAAAAAAAAAAAAAAAATGCACACGATATCAGAAAAGTAGATTTTGTATATAAGAAAGATGAGGGAGGGAGTGATTGTGGGATTTTATGGCAGTGATTGGTTGTGATGAGTGATTGTAGGGTTACAAGAGCCAAAAAAAAAAAAGGCATTTAAGCCATAGCTTATGTATTTTGAAATTATTTTTTATGCAGATACTGGCTCAAATGAATTTTTATTCTACGATTTTCAGGTGTTCCAATTTCCTTTTGTTTTTCGTACATAGTCAGAGTTTAGTTTTTATTAACGTCGCACTAGAAGCAACACGAGGGCTATTGGCGACGGACCTCGTAATTTTGAACCACGGTCAAGTGACGAGGAAGACACCTGAGCTGGCACCCCCCTCTCCTAACATCCACACCACGCCAACGGGAGGACTTTGGACCCTGAACAGATTTAACGTGCATCAGCCCCGGCTACACGGCGGGTCTTTGGTGGCCAAGGATCGAACCCGCGACTGAACGAAAACCGCCAGCCGCTATCCACGACCTTGACCACTAGGCTACCGCGGCCCCCCGTACATGGTCAGAATGCAAGTCGATGTGAGTGACAGTAGAATGTTATGGCGCTCACGCAAGTGTAAGATATAGCTATACTGCGTAAAATATAGATTCAGAAAGTTCTATTATACATCAACCAAATAATTCTCTTAGTTACAATGTGATCAAATTCTTTTGTCTGTGGTAACCACATACTTATTTTCATCTTCTCAAGAATGAGCGGAATAGCTAATAATCTCTTCTGGAATTTATATTTTCCAGCGATGTTTAAAAGTGTCATTTTTCCATATGCACGAGTACACTCGGATATGCTTCCTTTCAATTTTTCTCAAGTTTTAAATATTTATTAACATTGATGCTATGAAAACAATAAGTAATTTTTTTTTTTTTTTTTTGCTTCATGCATCAGAAAATTTGTTTCCTAACTAATGTAATGAAATGTTTTGAAAATATTTGAAACACTTTTTGATCAATCAATCAGCTGAAAGTTTGCTTTAGATTATACATGAGGAAAAAACAGCGTATTTTAATATTTTTTGCTTGTTTGTTATTCGCGATTTATGATATTTAATCTTAATGGATCTTTTATCTTGAATGCGTTTGTTTCTACTGAATCGAATGGTTGGTTGTTTGGTTTTATTAACGTCGCACTAGAAGCAATACGAGAGCGAATGGAGATGGTGAGTAAGTGAGTGATAGTGAAGTTTATTGGCGCAAGAGCCAGATGTGGCCATACTGCGCCAAACAAGGTAAATATGTGATCTAGGCATTAAAACAATGAAAATAGATAAAAAAAACTTAATATTTCCTTTAAAACATGAATATTCAAGAACATGGCTAAGAAAAAATGATCTTTTTTTTACAACAACTTATTTCTAAAAAAGTGACTTATTGCTCCATTTTACTTATAAGAGCAATGGACTTTTGAAGCGTTGTTAAGTTTATTTACATAGCAAAATTAAAAAAAATGATAATGGAGTTTTAAAACATTTAAAATCAAGTAAATATATATGGATGGCAATTATAAATTAATGGTAAAGATATTCAAGAAATTGTTTCATTTTTTCACAAAAATAATATTTTGATGAAAAATCTAATCACAATTAAAACTAATTTCTCTGCTATAAATGTTTTAAAAAGAAAGCTTAAAATAAGAAAGCTTTCGTCCACTGAAATGCATTTAAAATACGGAATTCATTCTACGAAATATTATCAAAAACTAATGTAATACTATAATATTTTGGTTAAGATTCATTATAAACATAGTTTAAATCTAAGCAGTTTACAGATGGGAGTGAATACAATATATTGAACTTTGATAAAAAAAAATTCCAAAATCGGTATCGGTCTTGTAAAATTCATGATGGTTCTTAGTAAACCAATAATTTTAATGCTGGAAATGCAAAAAACAAAATTAAATTTATTCTTGCTAATAAATATTTTTCATAATTATTGGCAATGCATATGTTTTGTTTATTCTGGAAGACAGGATGCAAAATAATGCCCATTATATAAACCTTTTATGTTCATTCCTTTTATTTCATTCTCAAGAGAAAAGGAAATTCTATTTATTCAATTATAAACAATTTGCTTCAGTGTCAAAAGAATGATTTTCGATTGTATCAGTTTGTAAAAAAACGTTATTGTATGAGAATGATTTTCAAGCAATAAAGAAAAATTTGTGTTTATAGCTTTTTGCGTGTTGGAAAAAATGTCTTACTCTTATGACAGTTTTCTTGTATAAATACACTTCTACATAAAGTTCTCTTTTAGTTATAATGGAAGAGTTAGAGTTAAAACATCCTTTCACGATGGTGGCAGGATCTACTGGTTGTGGAAAGACACAACTGATTAAAAAGTTAGATTTATTCTTTTCCTCCCAAAATTATATGGTGCCCATCAATATCTTTACAGTGAAATGAAAGGCATCGAATGTTACGATGGCTTACCTTCTAATGTAAACAGTTTGTCAAATGCTTTAATCGTAATCGATGATCTTATGTTGGAACTTATGTCGGTACCAAATTAATCTGATCGGATATCAGACGATCTTATGTCGGTACCAAATTAACGAAACTATTTACCAAGGGAAGTCACCATCGTAATTCGAGTGTTATTTTTATAGTGCAAAATGTCTTTTATAAGGGAATTAGTGACATTTCTCTAAATGCTCGTTACACGTTTTTGTTTAAAAATCTACGAGATAAATCACAAGTAATGCATATTGGGAAACAGTTGTATCCTGGGAAACAATTCTTCAAAAAAAGTCTACGAGGATGCTACTTCGAAACCCTTCAGTTACCTTTTAATTGACTTTAAACCTGATACGGACGATTCAATGCGCTTGCGCAGTGGTCTTTTTTCCAGGTGATAAATATTATGTGTACCAACCTCGATAATTAACAAGTCTTGAAAACGCCATGGCCTCTGCTGTCAGATTTCGAAGGATTTCATCTTACTTCGGAACTTTTCATCGTAAAAGAACTTTCTGTCTATGCCGTCAGCGATAACAGTTTCCGCGGAAGGTGGCTATTCAAACCACCGTATTGTTTCGATCAGTTATCTAGACAAAAACAATTAACTTATTCATGGGGAACCAAAAATCTACATAAACTGAAATAGGAGAGTGGTGAATTACCTTACGAGTTTTTCCGCAGTGTGGTAGTTGTAATATTTAAAATGTTTCCTTATATTTAAGTGAAGGGATTGGAGAAGAAAAAAAAATTATCGGATCACGGAATATTCAATTTAGATGATTTTGAATGCCCGAAAGTCAACAAGTTGCCATCTTGTGCACTTTTTCACACGAAAAGAATTGTATTCATTGTGCCGTTTATAAAGTCAAAGCCTAAGGAAAATTTTTAGAAACTATAAATTCTGTTGCATGCGACAAGACACTTTATTTCAATATGTCGGCTTAGACACACGAGCATTTAGAACACTTAAAATTGATCGCTAAAGCTAAAACAAAGGGTATCCTTTTGAAAAAATGTCCAAATAGTGTAATTAAATCTTTATGTGAATGTGCTTTGAATGTTCTGAAAGGAAATGAACCTTTGACTGAAAATCAAAAGAATCATTTAGTTCCCTATAAAAGAAGTTTGAACTAAAAGCCGTCTCTTATATATAAGCACTTTCCCGTCGGAAAGTGCTCTCAGAGAGGCGACTGATTTCTTTCTGTACTATTACCCGCGGCAATTTCTTTGATTGGTTCTCTCATCCATGGAGTTCAGTAAAAAAAAAATGATTTTAGTACCCAAAGATCGAACAGATTTAGTTGATAAACTGTCCGATTTAGATAAACAAATGTAAGATATTCTTCGGAATAAAGATGTATCTGAAAGTGAAAAGGCGAATCAATATTTACAAGTTCTTCAAAAATTTGTGAAAATTCATCCTCAACAAGAAGCGGTCGAAGAAACTGGAAAAACCAGAAGACATTTTAATCACAAATTTTAAAAGCTGCTCCGGTTCGATATCAACAAACTGCCAAAGACATTCGAGTTCTTAAGAGATAAGCATTCCATTTTATCTTGGACCCCAGAGGGAGAAATTGTCTACAAAGGTCAACGTTTACCTCGTACTAATATTATCTTAATATCAGATTTGATTCGGAACAGAAAACAATCCCCTACAGGATTCAAAGAGTTTTATGCTGCTTTAGAAGTGCATATGCCTACAAATTACATTGTCAAAAAAAAATTGCTTCAAAGTATTAATACTATTGTACCAAAGAAGGTTAAACGTATGTATGCAAAAAGAAAAGCATGGATTACTTATTAAATAAAATAAAATTCATTTTGGAAGTAGTGTTTGTGTGATCCTTTTTATTTTTCGAACTAAAATTTAAAAACTTTAAAAAATAAAATTTTATCCCTATTTGCTTACTCGATTCGCGTGCGTGTGCAGCGGGCGTAATGTTTTAAAGATACATTTTAAACGTTTTTTTTAAAGAATAAAATTTTCAAAACTTTAAAACAAAAAGTAAAAAATAATTTAAACAAATCTTAAAGCAAACTTTTTTACTAGTGGAATTTCAAACACTTTAAAATTTATTTTTATATATAAAATGTTTAAACATTTTGTATTCAAAACATTGTTTTTTCCTATAAACTACTTTTTAAACTTAACATTAACAGAATATAATTTCTTTAATAGAAAATAAGTTTTCAAGCAGATTTTTTTAAAAAAAAGAATTTTAAACCATTTCCATTATTAAAAAAATTACATTCAATTTTTTTAATAAAGTACAAAATAAATTGGTAATAAATTTTTATATTAAAAAATGTAACTTCTTACAAAGGAAAAAACATTTTTTGGGAACTAAAACTTTTATTGATAAAAAATTTTTTTAAAGTATATACACAATATATATATATATTTACAACTTATCATAAATGTGTACGAAATATTTACAACATAAAGCAAAAACACGTACAAATATATATTTAGAGACCGTACGGAAGTGTTGATAAATCTTTTTGTACGATTCGTTTGTCATGCACGAAACTGTACTGCTTGGTTTCCATTTTATTTATAACTTTTCTTTGGCTCCCAGGTGATCTTATTAGGATTGGTGACTGCAATAGATTTCCTAAGCATGTCACTAAATGAAGCATGCTGTCGAAATTTATAAGTTGTGAATTCCTAAAATTTAGGGTGAAGTCCATCACCTTACAGCAAGTCACTCCACTCAGTTTTATATGCATAGTTTTTGGGACCCCCTGAAATAAAATTTAAAATTACAACCCTTTTTTCGCATATAGAAAACATTTCATTACAACTTCCTGAAATAAAAATATTTTGTTGAAAAGAAAACACCAGACACAAACGTTTTAATTGTATCTCCCTCCAGCTTGTCCGAGAAGTCACCGAGGAAATTTCCGAGCGGAGGGTCATTTCTACCATTACTGGCATAAACTAGGCTGTCAGTGTCGTGATATAATAAGTCTCTGCTCAGTTTATCCATTTCATGGTAGAGTTTAAGTCTAGCCCAGGCGGTCGTAAACGTTGCAATAAAAATTTTAGGAGGCATCCTGTTCCACAACTTCGTCTGTGACTTGCCATTCAATTGCAACCACCTCTTCCGAAGGCAGAAAAATCTGATCTGTAAGAATTCTTATAAAAAAAATTAGATGCTATCATGTTATAATTATAAACATTATTTTATTTCATTTTAAATTAAAATGAACTTGCGTTTTTTTGTAGGATCACTCAAATATCGGTTGAAATCCGGTACACCGTTAACGTACGACAGTTTCATTTTATTTAAATTCATTCCCCCACCTGTGCAAATAGAAAATATGATAAAACAAATTCTCTCACTTAAACATTAGAATAATTTTAAAGGTAAAAAGTTATACCTTCCCCAAAAACTATCGAGGGCCAATTCTGCTACTAGTCTTCTCCCTGGAATTTTTGCAATCAGCAAAGGATTTAATTTTATACCTTCCTTTCTCATATTCACCGATGCATTCTTGTTTCTCCTCGCCTGACGAGCATTCTATTGGCCATCCATTACTTGTTTAATTTTTAAAAACAAGTCAATATAAGAAAGAGGATATCGGACGATTTTGAAAATGCTCTTCGTAAATGATACTTCGTAAATCTGAAATTGAATAAATAAAATATGATTTCAATATTTTTTTATAATGACTTTATTCCTTTGACATTAATTTTTTTTTATGACTTACTTGAGATGTGGTATCTTTTTTCTTTGCCAGTTTCAGTTCTTCCGAGACCCAAGTGCCAATAAGGGCTCTTTCGTCATCGGAATGTTGACATGCGCTTTGTTTTTTGTCAGCACATGTCCAACACAGAGGAAACATCAACTTGTTCTGGGATCGGTAGGGAAGTACCGATCCGTAGGTGGAATCACTTTGCATTTAATTATTCCAAAGTAATTATCCTCGTCTTGAAACCCTTCGGATTACTGGCAGTACTTGTTTAGCTTTAAAAAACAAGAAAAATATAACTATGCATATCAAAGGAATTCTATTCAGATAATGTATGAAAAGAATAACTTACCCATGGATAAAGGGAGGTAAAATCTACGTATTTTATGTTTACTTAGTGAAGCAATTTTACCGCTTTGAACCCAAGAGATTATTTCTTTGGAGGACGTACCAAACGATCCTGAATAGTGTGTGCCCTCAGGAAAACTTGAAGCCTCGAATCTTCTTTTTTAAGACGCAGGAACTCGTGCTCCCACATTTCACCTCGTTATATCCAAGGGATTTCAGATATTCACATTTCTCCTCGGTGCGATGCCGTATGGTGCTCATAGTGCACTGTTTCAACGGATGCATGGCGTCTCCGTCGAAGCATATAGTGCATTCGTGGAAGAAACAGCCCTAAAAATAAACTTTCTATTAAAAACTGCTAGGGTATACAATAAAAATATTTTCTGTACATAATTCGATATTTACCCGATAATGATAAACTATTTTATTTTCATCACAGTATCAGTCAATAAAATTTCCTCCCATTTTCATTTCACCTTGTCTATTCAAACTGAAGCACGAGTTTTTCGGTGAAGGATATGTGGTCCAACCACCGAATAGCATCAGGGCTGAATTTCTTTCCATGACTGTAGCCGTGTACCGGAACCATGGCGATAGAATTGTCCTGAATGTGTCCACTCCGATAGGTTGCCATGCAGGCCGATGCATTGGTTACGTATCTGACAAAGGAACATGTACATTAAATGACCGAATTCACACACACACAAGGTCAAAACATTTACGTGGGGAAAATTACTTACCGAAATGGATCTACATTCGCAATCTCCATAAATTGTTCTCGAAACACCATACAGCAGAGGAGAATATCACTAAATAAAAATAGAAAACTAGAATATCACTAAATAAAAAAAGAACTAAAATAAAAAATATGTACACTCTTTTGTAAAATGCATTCTCTATAAAAAAAATGTTTATGTACCTACAATAGGAGAGCATTTTCGTCTTGAAATCAAAGACATCCGCTTGGTGTTGTTCATGCCAAGACATGAATTCACGATGACAGGCAGATGACAGAGTCAGGACAATAAAAGGATTGATCTGGCAACTTCCCAATGTAATTTTTGTTTTCGCGAATATTAAAAAGATGGGGAAAATACCCTTTCTTTAATTCCCAGAGACCAAAACAGCTTGGAAGGTTTGACAGAACCATCGGAAGAAAGTTTAACGAATCGATCACTGATGTGTAATGACGCTGTCGAATGGACATCAGTTTGGACCCATTCGGTATCACTTCCGGCGCTATGACCCCATTTCAGCAACCAAGCCAATAAAAATTGCCAGTCAAACCTGAAAAATGAAATGTTTGTTAGACACTATTTTTTCCTTAAATATAAAATAAAAATTTGAAAACCAACCCTTTCATGTTGTGCGCAATGGCAGTGAATCCCTTGTGACGTGGGGAAACCACTCGCCAAAGTGTTGGCAGACCATGTATCCAACGAGCACTTTTTCTTCGCCGTTAGCATATTGTGCCAACGCGAAATTTACAAAGTGATCACCTGAAGACTGATCAGTCTTGAAATCGAAAAAAAATTGTGTTATTTTGTTTGAGGTGTCAGGCGAGGTAAATGGCACAGATGGTCAGCAAAATGAACAAATTTTCTGCAAGACGGACACTTGGTGGTGCCACACTGGTGCAGGAGTTTCGGACAATCACGGCGTCTAATCACCTTGCAACAGTCCGTACACTGGTATACCTAAAAGGGAAATAATTCGCAAATGCATTTTATTCAAAGACGAACAAAGTAGGAAAAAAGTAGAAACAAATAAGGAAATGGAACTTACTCGATCGCAAATTGATAATTCTTGATATCCTTTCGTCGCTTTATGCATTTTAAAACATTCGTCCGAATTGCACAGTCTGTCGCAATCCCGACACCGTTGCTTTTCCCCAGGCGTACAGTCCATTCGCAAACAAAGCATGCATTTGGGCATCGATGCTCTTCTAAGCGTTTATAAGGTTTTTCACAACTTTCACAATAGAAGTCTGAGCCATAAAAACCTTTCAACGACTTGATAACGTAATGTCCGTCATGCAGCCATAAATTGATGCACCGGGGTCTGCATTGGCCTTTGTAAGACACCTGTAAAAATATAAACAAAAGAGACGTGTGTGACAATTTTTATAATCATGCATGAAGCAAAATAAAATTACCCGATTCAAGTTTTCGGACGATATTACTATTTGCACATTTAGTGGCTTTAAGACTGTTACGTCTCTGAATGTGCACGGACCCATAGGAATACCTGCAGACTGATGCAGATCGGTTGCCCTTTTCAGCAAGGCTGGTCGCCTACGATTTTTCAGGGAATTGATGGCTTTTCTATCATTTTCCAAGTGTGCTAATGCAAACACAATCACCTTGGCACAACACATTCAGTCTTCGGCCATGGGAATGGCTAATATCGAGCGTTTGGCGAGGCGATCCGAGTTGACGCTCGACACTACGGTTTCAGCCAGATCCTATAGGTCGTTTCACCATTATGACATCCACCGTAAACCCGTTGTCCAACTGGATCGCATCCTTGGACTGCAACACTTTTATTACAGCAGAAAGTACTTTTTCTGCCGTAAGAGAAGATACAGGCATAAGAGTAGTCGATATCGACCTATTTATGTCCTCTGCCTGAATACAAAATCTGATCAGATCAGTAGCATTCAGGTTTACGGTTGTTCTCGCTATCAAAAGCTCGAATAGTCTACGTACGGTGTCGACAACCGTAGATAGCATGATTCCTCTTAAATCATGAGGAAGGCTGTCTTCGTCAATCCCTAAAAATGATTTCTTCGGCCTGAAATAGATTGCTACGACGTCTAGATCTTTCCACCAAAATTATAGTATCCTCCAACTATAAAAAAAGTGTCGATTAAAATAACACACATTAACAAAAATGCACTGTACTCGCAAGAGCTGCAAATAAATTATACATAATCAAGTTTAGTTTTTATTAACGTCGCACTAGAAGCAACACGAGGGCTATTGGAGACGGACCTCGTAATTTTGAACCACGGTCAAGTGGCGAGGACGACACCCGAGCTGGCACCCCCCTCTCCTAACATCCACGCCAACGGGAGGACTTTGGGCCCCGAACAGATTTAACGTGCATCAGCCCCGGCTACACGGCGGGTCTTTGGCGACCAAGGATCGAACCCGCGACTGAACGAAAACCTCCGGCCGCTAGTCCACGACCTTGACCACTAGGCTACCGCGGCCCTTTATACATAATCAAAATTAAGTTTTAAATAATGTAGGATAAAAAATAATACCTCCATTCCATTATCAAACTGAGAAGGTAGATTAAAAAAAAGGATTCTTCCAAGAAATCCTGACTGCATTCAGTAATAAATAATGGTACAAAAAAAATTGAATAAGATTAAGAACTCATGAATTTCACACACAAAAGTTTTCTATATATTCACTTCATCGTCGCTGTCAAACGACATATCTTCAAACAGAATCTATATAAAATAATATAATTCCAGTTAGTAAAAGCACATATTTTCAATTGTGACTTGAATAAACAGAACGCTCCATCAATAATTCGATTATAGAATAATGTGTTGAAGTCATAATAAAAAAAAATCATAAAATGTATTAAGATACTTATTTTCAAAAAGTTATTTCAAAATACGAATGAATAAACTATGAATATATATCAATATATTTTTTAAATTAACTTAATATATTAAGTAAAAGGAACTTACTTCGCTAATAGATCTCTTAGTTGGTTCCATTCTGTACCCTGTAGACCCCGGGTTACTACTGACGAGAAAAGGGAAGAAAGGGCACAATGGTTGACAAGGAGGGTCGAAAATGGTGTGAGTGAGTGAATGTAAGGTTTATTGGCGCAAGAGCCAGATATGGCTATGCTGCGCCAAACAAGATTAAACTGTGGTCTAGACGAGAAGTTGAAAAAGGTAAAAGGTGGTTGACAATGAGGGTCGAAAATAGAGAAGGATCACTAGGGTACCCCGGTAGTCCGTCACCCGTGTTTACCAAAGACAGTAAATCCCATGGGAAAGAAAAAGATCTCTAGGGTGCCTCGGGGTCATGATACCCGTACTTACCTGAAGAAAGCAAGTCCCCGACGTCCCTTGATATAATCCCCAGGGGGTAGAGTGCCCGGATATACCCCCCCAGACGCTGAGTACCCATTTTGGTCACCTTTTACGACATGCATGAGCTACAGTGAGACTATTCTATCATCCCCGGTCACCACACGGGTCAGGGTCGAAAATGGAGAAGGATCACTAGGGTATCCCGGGGGCGCGTATTTTCGGGTTGAATTAACGAATGGTTAAATTTAGGATTCTTTTGAAATCTATCGATAAAAATGTCAGATGCGCTTTAATTCATTCAAACTTTCAAGCAATACTCTTAAATAATTAAAATTTAATAATCATATGTTCCTTAATACATTCTTCAGAAGCATTCTTTAAACTGTTATCGGAATCTTTGTTAATTCGCGTGTTTTTCTGGAGGTTATAACGTTCTAAGTTATTACTTTTGTGTATTCAGCTTCCCCCGCCTACTCTTTCTAGATCTTTTAACGTTCGACTGTAAAGAATTGAAAGCTTTTTACAAAGAGTTCGAAAAATCATCGACTTAAGTGTCGGCGATAGCTCTTGCACATCGCCGACATCTATTAATTCATTTTCAATATTTTTTTTATAAGATTTAGTTACAGCTGTCCTGGATGTATGCGTGCCTCGTTTAGCTTCCCCCTCTCCCTTTTATTTTAACTGCCATTTATATTTTTTATACATTAAATAATTATAAAAGAATTTCAGAATATTTTAGTAAGTGTTTATAAATATTAGATTATTTTCCCAGTTTTCCCAAAAGCCGTATCCCAGCAGGGATACCAGGTCGTTAAATTACTCAATATAAATGGTTTCTGAAATAAAATTCTACATTTTCTCTCTGTAGCCGTGTCCTCCTGTAAGGTAATCTATATACATTAATAACAATTTTCTTACTATTCCATGCATCTACTGGAACCTACAGATATAGCATTCAGAAAACATAACAGGTCAATTGAAAAGTCCCCGGCCTACCATAGTAAAACACTTTTTTTGGCAAAATTAGTTTTTTTTTTATTCAATATAAATCCCTTCAAGGGTGATACACTGATTATAGCAACCCTCCAACTTTTCGATACCATTTTTGTAGTACGATTTGTCCTTTGCTTCAAAATAGGCCTCAGTTTCGGCGATCACCTCTTCATTCGACGAACATTTCTTCCCAGCGAGCATTCTTTTCAGATCTGAGAACAGGAAATAGTCGCTGGGGGCCAGATCTGGAGAATACGGTGGCTGAGGAAGCAATTCGAAGCCCAATTCAGGGATTTTTGCCATCGTTTTCACGGACTTGTGACACGGTGCATTGTCTTGGTGAAACAGCACTTTCTTTTTCTTCAAATGCGGCCGTTTTTCGACGATTTCGTCCTTCAAACGGTCCCAATAACGCTATGTAATAGTCGCTGTTGATGGTCCTTCCTTTTTCAAGATAGTCAATGAAAATTATTCCATGCGCATCCCAAAATACAGACGCCATAACCTTGCCAGCTGACTGTTGCGTTTTCCCACGCTTTGGAGTGGGTTCATAGTGTGCAGTCCACTCATGTGACAATGGATGAAACATGGCTCCATCATTTCACTCCGAAGTCCAATTGACAGTCATCCATCGACGCAAAAATTCGGGTTCATTACGTTTGATCATCTTCAAACAATTCTGCGAAACAACTCGTCGTTGTTTTTGGTCAAAAGCGAGCTCGCGCGGCACCCACTTTGCACAGAGCTTTTTCTCATACCCAAATATTCGAGAATGATATGTACACGTTCAGTTGAAATTGGATGAAATAGCAGACACTCTAAAGATATCAATTTAAGGTTCAAAATCATTGTGGATTTTTTTAATGATGTTTTCGTCGGTAACAACCTCTTTGGGGCGTTCACCGTCTTCGGTGCTCATTTCACCACGTCTAAACTTAGCATACCAAACCTTGATGGTTGATTTTCCTGGGGCAGTGGCCGGAAACACGGCATCAAGCCAAGTTTTTGCTTCAACTGTATTTTTTCCTCTTCAAAAAACAATATTTTATCAACACGCGAAATTCCTTTTTATCCATTTTTTTTCACAATAACAAAAGTTGCTTCCCTCAAAATGCTATAATTCACAAGATAATGATCCAACAGCTGTCAAATTTTTACTCGCATCTTTTGAGGGTCTGGGCTAACTAAAAAACATGGATTTAATTCTAGTAGCGCCATCTATGTGTCAGGCCGGGACTTCATTTGACCCGTTACAGTGAGACTATTCTGTCATCCCCGGTCACCAAACGGGTCGGATTGAAAGTTGGAGCCTTGATTTGTAGTAAGGGTCGAAGGACATCCAAAACAGACGATCATTAAAATCACTCATGTTTACTGTTACAACTTGCATATCGGATATTAGGGCGATATCAATTTATCTTGCTAAACTGATATTTACAACACATATACATTGACATCAATTACCACAATTTGAGGGCAATACTTGTGCTTGATTATTCACGTATGGCTAAAATTCAAAGACCATACTAAAGCTCATTTTAGACATTTCTTTAAACATTCGTCATTCCTACGAAGTTTCTTATATTTTCATGTTCGACCACATATCCGGTGCAAGCAAGTTTAAAAATATTTGATCATTTGCCCAACCTTTCCAGGAATTATAGGAGTATTGCAGATTCTTGTGTAACAAAAGTATTCGTATCAGCGTTGAAGTATGTTATCTTGCCAAATACTTAACCACAAATTATGGTGCAAGTTTCATTTGTTAACTAAAATTTACATTGAGTGAATTTTTGCAGTTCTGAATAACTTCGTTGCGGATTCTTTTTCAAGGATTTAAAATTTCACATCTTGTGCTTTTGAAAATAATTAAATTTAAACATCAATACAACAATGTTCCGAGAACATCGAGTGATCAATTGCCACAGATATGTGGGAAGTTCCAGCTTACTGTCGCTTTGAGAGCGAATCAAGCTTATTAGACTGAATGACTGGCTTGGAGAGTTAGTGGGCTGAGGAGACGAAGACTTGAGTTTGCCCTTAGATTGAGCCGTTAGAGTAACCAAGATTGCACGCATAAATAGCACTTTTTAGTGCTCACCGCATACTTTTCTTACTACTTTTTCTCTCTTTCTATATTTTTCTTACTACTGTTTACCGACCATGGACTTGAATTTTGACCATCAATATAACTCTGAACCTAATGGAAGAGAAGTTCGATGAGGTATCTTCATATCATCCAGATCTGAAGACGAAAAAACTCCATGCCAAAAACGACAAGGAATTGAAAAAGACATTGTGCTTCTTTTCTGGTGGAGTAGGAGGCAATCGTCTTACCTGGTCCAACTTAAATTTCGTGGCACAGATTCAAATTATTCACTTTATCAAAACGCAGAAAAATATCGAAAGGTACGAAAACATGTGGCGGCTGCCTACGTCATCTTGTGACGTCATTTTTGTCTGCGGAACTGCAAGCCGTTTCAAAGAAAAGGAGGAAGCGATCTTTTGGAGACACACTTGCTTCGCAGATTCCAGACCTGTGAAGGTCGAGTTTCATAGTTGAAATGTTAAAAGTTGTTCTCGTTAAGTTTTAAATAAATTGTTAGTTCTTGTTTTTAGTCTTTCGTAGTTATTTATTTGTATAGCCTACACCTTCTGATTGGATGTTATAGGAACGTGGTGTTGCTAAAACCTTCCTTTCCCATAAGCTGGTGACCCGTTCAAGAAACAAGCATGGAATACTCCCGGAAAGGCTAATTGGAAGCAAGTTGTCAAGATATACTATCCGTCGGAAACTCTGACACCTGTGAATTGGTAACGTCCCTATCTATGGTTCGAACCTCTGAGGCAGGAATTTGGTCGGTAAAATTTTTATTTTTTTACTGCCGCTTTGAGATGTCGATTTAGATACATCTGGCTCTCACGCCAGTGCGCTTTACATTTTCACTCACTCCTCTTGCGCCAATAAACTTCACGATCACTCACTCATTATCCCACTAGCTCAGATAGAGATGTCGCTTGAAGGTACAGATACTAAAAGTGAAGGAGCTGTAGGTTCAAATAATGTTTGTGGAAAAGTAATTGTTAAGGTCCCTAGTTTTTGGCCCCGTAATGTAAAACTATTTTTTATGCAGCTTGAAGCTAGTTTTAGGTTAGCTGGCATTACGGTTGAGCAAACAAAATTTGACCATCTCGTTGCTTCATTAGACCCTGAAACTCTTTCACATGCTACAAATATATAGTGTGTGAACCCCGTGTCCATATACGGCTCTCAAAAACCGTTTACTAGAGCAGTTTGAAGTATCGCAAAACCGGAAAGTTAAAACTCTAATTGAGGATTTGGAATTAGGTGATAGATCCCCGTCTTTATTGCTTAGACAAATGCGAGAATTGAGTGAAAACCATGTAGACGAATCTTTTCTTAAAAACATCTGGATGAGGCGTTTACCACCGCAAGTTCAAGCCGTTCTAGCTGTTAGTTCAGAGAAATTAAACAAGTTAGCGGAAATGGCGGACAAAATTATTGAATTTTCACAGGGCAGTATAAACTCCGTTTCTGATGGTAATTCGAGTACTGATCACGATAGTCGTCGAGATGAGCAATTGTTTAAGATGCAACAACAGTTAACCAATCTCGAGTGTTCATCTAGGTCGGGTTCAAGACATGCATCCCCAAAACCACAACGTAGACGAAGTACATCGGTATCTAGAGCTAGTGTTAAGAAACGGGAAGGTTGGCTGTGCTGGTACCATTTTAAATATCGGGAAAAGGCAAAACGTTACATACCTCCATGCACATTTAAAAAGAAACTCGAATCTCTCACAGGAGTAGCGACGTCTTCTGTTTTAAGAGGTGAAAGTCGCAGGCTTTTTGTTAATGATGTAAACAATCGTACCGGTTTTCTTGATGATACTGGTAGTGATGTTTCCTGTTATCCTAAAGCGTATGTAACTAAAAGTAATGGGAAAACCGATTTCATTTTATACGCAGCTAATGGATCTAAAATCACAACTTTTGGTTCTAAGTTACTGACACTTGATTTAGGTTTAAGACGTAATTTTCAATGGCCTTTCATTGTCGCTGAGGTTACTAAGCCTATTATCGGTGCGGACTTTTTGGAACATTTTGGTTTGCTGGTTGATTTAAAAAAACCTGTTTAGCTTTTAAATCAGTTAAAGGATCAACCAGAGGCAAAACTACTTTAAGTAATGTCCCAGTGGTAAAAACCATTGTCGGGAATTCCGAATACTTGGATCTTTTGCGTAAGTTTAAGGAGATTACTCAGTTGAACGTTTCCCCTAAGAATACAACTAAGCACGATACTGTGCATTTCATCCCTACAGTTGGACCCCCCGTTTGTGCAAAAGCTCGTCGGTTAAATCCAGCTCAATTGAAAATCGCAAAACAAGAATTTGAGTATATGATGGAGAGAGGTATTTGCAGACCATCGAAAAGTAATTGGTCAAGTCCCTTGCATATGGTTCCCAAAGGATCATCAGATTGGAGACCTACGGGAGATTACAGGGCTTTAAACCGTATCACAATACCCGATAAATACCCTATTCCTCACATTCAAGATTGCATGTATATGTTAAAAGGAAAGAAGGTATTTTCAAAAATAGATTTGGTACGTGCGTATCACCAAATACCAGTGCACCCTCCAGATATACCCAAAACTGCCATTATTAGCCCTTTCGGACTTTTCGAATTTCCATTTTTAAACTTTGGTTTTTGTTCTGCCGCGCAAACTTTCCAAAGGTTCATTAATGAAGTTTTGAGAGGACTAGATTATTGTTTCCCCTACTTGGATAACATCCTAATTGCCAGTGAAAATCATATCGAGCACAAAATACATTTGGAAGAAGTTTTCACACGATTTAAAAATTATGGTATCGTGTTGAACGAGTCCAAATGCGACTTAGGGAAAGACACAATAGATTTTCTTGGGCATACAATTAATGATAAAGGATGTACCCCTCATAGTGAAAAGGTTCAAGCAATAGTAAAATTCTCAAAACCCGTTACTATTTCTGACTTGCGTCGGTTTTTAGGCATGGTAAACTATTATCATAGGTTTATCCCAAACATCGCATCTATTTTGTCACCGTTGAATCAACTGTTAATCGGTGCAAAAAAACGTGACAAAAGGGAAGTTCAGTGAAATCCGGAAAGGGATAAAAGCTTTGAAGAGATTAAAACAGCTATGGCGAATGCAACGCTTTTATACCATCCTTCAGTAGATGCAAAATTAGCGTTAGTTACAGATTGCAGCGATTTTGCTATGGGAGGAGTCCTGCAAGAAATTTTTTCTGACGGTCCTAGACCTCTTGGATTCTTTTCAAAGAAGTTATCATCTGCTCAATTCAAATATTCTACTTACGACAGAGAATTATTGGCAGCTTATAGTGCAATACAACACTTTCGACATCTGTTAGAAGCTCGTATTTTTACCTTGTATAGAGACCATAAACCTCTTATCTTCGCGTTTTCACAGAAACATGAAAAGGCCCCTCCCAGACGATTAAGACATCTAGATTTCATTTCACAATTCACTACAGACATTAGGTACTTACCAGGTAAGGGTAATGTTGTAGCTGACACTTTATCGAGGATTAATGAGATACAATTTTCCTCGCTGTCTGATTTGGAGTCATGGTCAAAGTTTCAGGAAAAAGACGAGGAATTGAAATCTATTTTAGAAGGTAGGATGGAATTCAGTGGTAAGCTGATAAAAATTCAAATGCCTGATGGCGCTAAATCGTTATATGCGGATAGCTCTACAGGCGTTAACAGATTCTATGTTCTCATCAATTAAGACGCAAAGTTTTTAATGAGTTACATAGTTTGTCTCACCCAGGGATGCGCGCTACTAAACACCTCATAACATCTAAATATGTTTGGCCAGATATGAATAGGGATATAGGCATGTGAACTTGCATCGATTGTCAGCAGTCTAAGGTACACTTACACACCAAGACCCCTTTAGCGCAATTCCTTGTACCTGACGAGAGGTTTGCACACGTCCATCTGGATATAATTAAGTTGCCTCTTGTGCGCAGTTACAAATACTGCCTTACAATGATAGATTTACTAGGTGGCCCGAAGCATCTCTTATGCCAGATATGGAGGCGGAGACTGTGGCTAGGGCGTTTGTAAACACCTGGGTTTCTCGATTCGGCACGCCTCAGAGGTTGACTTGTGATAGGGGCGGGCAATTAGAATCTGGTCTTTGAGTGCTTGTCAAAACTTCTGGGCATCCATTTAACTCGTACCGCTTCTTATACTCCGCAGTGCAATGTGATGATAGAACGCCTACATCGTCCCCTAAATCAAGCCTTGACTTGCCATAAAACAGATTGGCTGGATGAGCTTCCTCTTGGGTCTCCGGACGGTCTTGAGGAAAGACCTGAAAGCCTCAACAGCGGAATTGGTATACGGATCAAGTCTTCGCCTCCCGGGACAATTATATGAGGAGAGAAACATCAATAGGTGTCCGGACTACGTGGCGAAATTACAGAGGCTGATTAGATCCATAAGTCCTGCTCTTCCTCTCCGTCACGGTCCTCAGAGAGTTTATATTCCCAAAGATTTGGAAACATGTAGCCATGTCTTCGTCCGCCGGCCTCCTTTCAAAAAGCCATTGCAAATGCAATATGAGGGTCCTTTTGAGGTGGTCCGTCGACTACCCAAAAATTTCATTGTCCTTATCAAGGGTCAAGAGCGCCTCAATGCAATGGATCGGTTAAAACCGGCGTTCATTTTGGGAACATCTGATGAGCCAGTGGAGCAGGATTTCAACGTCCAACAAGATCCACCAGCATATCACACAAGATCCGGCAGGAAAGCGAGGTTTCGTCTCCCTTCGTGAGACTGGAGGGGGAGTCATGTGGCGGCTGCCTACGTCATCTTGTGACGTCATTTTTGTCTGCGGAACTGCAAGCCGTTTTAAAGAAAAGGAGGAAGCGATCTTTTGGAGACACACTTGCTTCGCAGATTCCAGACCTGTGAAGGTCGAGTTGCATAGTTGAAATGTTAAAAGTTGTTCTCGTTAAGTTTTAAATAAATTGTTAGTTCTTGTTTTTAGTCTTTCGTAGTTATTTATTTGTATAGCCTACACCTCTTCCGATTGGATGTTATGGGAAAGGAAGGTTTTAGCAACACCACGTTCCTATAAACAAGCTTCAACGATTGGAAAGTGAGTATGCTACTTTAGCGCCTTGCGCGACTGCTGGCTGCCCCAACCATTCCACCCCAAATATCCTCCCTATGAAACGTAAAGATAATCAAGGTTTCATCACCCCCCCTAAAAATAAAACATGTAAAAAACCTACACTGACCTCCTCGTCTAATTTAATTTTACCTACTCAAAATCAACTCCAACAACTATCAGACGATGTTACACCCCCCCAGATAACAATGAAGATCAAGATTCAGATTCAACTCCCAAAATTGTAAAAGCAAAAAATTTACCTCCCCAATTATGCTTAAAGTCAGCAAAAATTACAGACAACACCTCAAGGAAATTAGTCATGAATTACCTAAACTAAGAACTTGTCTTTCCGGCGAGTGCATTAAATTATATACCGATACGCTAGATGACTATAGAAAACTTTCACACCTATTATCCACTAAGACTTATGAATATTACGTCATTCAACCAAAAATTTTGCGTCCATTGAAAATTTTTAAAGGTTTACCACGAGATACTGAAATCCATGATATCCAGGAAGAACTAATTGAACTTGGATTCGACCCAATCAGGATAAATCAACTTACAAACAGGCGTACAAAAATTCCCCTTCCAATATTCTTAATAACACTACCTAGAAATGAAACCAGTAAGAAAATCTATGAAGTTAACCGCATATGCTATATGTCTATTACAGTTGACGAATACCGAAGTAACAAAGTCACTCAATGCTTCAACTGTAATCTTTTTCATCACAGTTCAGATAATTGCCATATGATCCCCAGATGCTTAAAATGCTCAGGCGCCCACGCAACCAGAGACTGTAACATCGAAGGAAAAATTAATACATTTTATTTCTTTAACTGCAACGAAATTGGACACTCCGCCTCATACGGAGGATGTAAACTCTATCCCAAACCTCCAAAAGGATCAATTACTAAAAGCAACTCTCCCAAAACAAATACTGTTCGTGAAGACTACACTTTTGCAAATGCTTTAAAATCAAACCAACAGATGGCGCCCCAAACGGACGAAAACCCAGATTCATCAAAAAATTCAAAGAAAATCCCACAACATAATGCAAAAAGCCACCAGAAAAATCCTTTCAACAACATTTTTGAAGCCATCGAACAACTCAAAGCTCTTGCCGAAATCTTCTCAATCATTCCAGGACTGCTTACAAATCTCCATAAAATTCAAAATGCAAAAGGACAAGCAAACAAAAAATTCGCCATCTTAGAAGCGCTTATGGATATCTCTGAAGAATAATGCAGCCAATCGCAGTAGTTTCTCTTCACCCATCGCAAGATCA
>BMAW01076960.1:0-22081 GCA_019974015.1 Nephila pilipes | reverse complement strand
CTTTGCTCGCCACACTTGCTACGCAGATTCCAGACCTGTAAAGGTCGCTTTTTAAAGTTATTGTTAAGTTTGAAATAAATTGTTAGTTCCTTGTATCTTGTGTTTTTTTTAGTCTTTCGCAGTTATTTAAATAGCCTACACCTTCTGATCTGGAGACAGCCCCCATAAGCTGGGATTGGATGTTATGGGTGAGTGAGTGAATGTAAAGTTTATTGGCGCAAGAGCCAGTTATGGCTATGCTGCGCCAAACAAAATTAAACTGTGGTCTAGACCTGAAGTTGAAAAAAAATTGGATGTTATGTGAGCAGGAAGGTTTAGCAACACCACTGCCCCATAAGCTGGTGACCCGTTCAAGGAACAAGCATCAAATACTCCCGGAAAGGCTAATTGGACGCTGAGGAACTAGGAAACAAGTTGTCAAGATATGCTAACCGACGGAAACTCTGACACCTGTGAATTGGTAACGTCCCTATCTATGGTTCGAACCTCTGAGGCAGGAATTTGGTCGGTAAAATTTTTATTTTTTTACTGCCGCTTTGAGATGTCGATTTAGATACATCTGGCTCTTACGCCAGTGCGCTTTACATTTTCACTCACTCCTCTTGCGCCAATAAACTTCACGATCACTCACTCATTATCCCACTCACTCAGAGAGATGTCGCTTGAAGGTAAGGATACTAAAAGTGAAGGAGCTGTAGGTTCAAATGATGGTTGTGAAAAAGTAACTGTTAAGGTCCCTAGTTTTTGGCCCCGTAATGTAAAACTATTTTTTATGCAGCTTGAAGCTAGTTTTAGGTTAGCTGGCATTACGGTTGAGCAAACAAAATTTGACCATCTCGTTGCTTCATTAGACCCTGAAACTCTTTCACATGCTACAGATATAGTGTGTGAACCACCCCCGTGTCCATATTCGGCTCTCAAAAACCGTTTACTAGAGCAGTTTGAAGTATCGCAAAACCGGAAAGTTAAAACTCTAATTGAGGATTTGGAATTAGGTGATAGATCCCCGTCTTTATTGCTTAGACAGATGCGAGAATTGAGTGAGAACCATGTAGACGAATCTTTTCTTAAAAACATCTGGATGAGGCGTTTACCACCGCAAGTTCAAGCCGTTCTAGCTGTTAGTTCAGAGAAACTAAACAAGTTAGCGGAAATGGCTGACAAAATCATTGAATTTTCCCAGGGCAGTATAAACTCCGTTTCTGATGGTAATTCGAGTACTGATCACGTTAGTCGTCGGGATGAGCAATTGTTTAAGATGCAACAACAGTTAGATGAACTCTCGAGATTGGTTAGGTCGGGTTCGAGACATGCATCTCCAAAAACACCACGTAGACGAAGTACTTCAGTATCTAGAGCTAGTGCTAAGAAACGGGAAGGTTGGCTGTGCTGGTACCATTTTAAATTTCGGGAAAAGGCAAAACGTTGCATACCTCCATGTGCATTTGAGGAAAAACTCGAATCTCTCACAGGAGTAGCGACGTCTTCTGTTTTAAGAGGTGAAAGTCGCAGGCTTTTTGTTAATGATGTAAACAATCGTACCGGTTTTCTTGTTGATACTGGTAGTGATGTTTCCTGTTATCCTAAAGCGTATGTAACTAAAAGTAATGGGAAAACTGATTTCTTTTTATACGCAGCTAATGGATCTAAAATCAAAACTTTTGGTTCTAAGTTACTGACACTTGATTTAGGTTTAAGACGTAATTTTCAATGGCCTTTCATTGTCGCTGAGGTTACTAAGCCTATTATCGGTGCGGACTTTTTGGAACATTTTGGTTTGCTGGTTGATTTGAAAAAACGCTGTTTGGTCGATCCTTTAACCGATTTAAAAGCTAGAGGCAAAACTACTTTAAGAAATGTCCCAGTGGTAAAAACCATTATCGGGAATTCCGAATACTTGCATCTTTTGCGTAAGTTTAAGGAGATTACTCAGTTGAATGTTTCCCCTAAGAATAAAACTAAGCACGATACTGTGCATTTCATCCCTACAGTTGGACCCCCCGTTTGTGCAAAAGCTCGTCGGTTAAATCCAGCTCAATTGAAAATCGCAAAACAAGAATTTGAGTATATGATGGAGAGAGGTATTTGCAGACCATTGAAAAGTAATTGGTCTAGTTCCTTGCATATGGTTCCCAAAGGATCATCAGATTCGAGACCTACGGGAGATTACAGGGCTTTAAACCGTATCACAATACCCGATAAATACCCTATTCCTCACATTCAAGATTACCTTCTTTCCTTTTAACATATACATGCATTTTCAAAAATAGATTTGGTACGTGCTTGTCACCAAATACCGGTGCACCCTCCAGATATACCCAAAACTGCCATTATTACTCCTTTCGGACTTTTCGAATTTCCATTTTTAAACTTTGGTCTTTGTTCTGCCGCGCAAACTTTCCAAAGGTTCATTAATGAAGTTTTGAGAGGACTAGATTATTGTTTCCCTTACTTGGATGACATCCTAATTGCCAGTGAAAATCATATGGAGCACAAAATGCATTTGGAAGAAGTTTTCACGCGATTTAAAAACTATGGTATCGTGTTGAACGAGTCCAAATGTGGCTTTGGGAAAGACAATAGATTTTCTTGGGCATACAATTAATGATAAAGGATGTACTCCTCATAGTGAAAAGGTTCAAGCAATCGTGAATTTCTCAAAACCAGTTACCATGCCTAAAAACCGACGCAAGTCAGAAATAGTAAACTATTATCATAGGTTTATCCCAAATATCGCATCTATTTTGTCACCATTGAATCAACTGTTAATCGGTGCAAAAAAAACGTGACAAAAGGGAGGTTCAGTGGAATCCGGAAAGGGTGAAAAGCTTTGAAGAAATTAAAACAGCTATGGCGAATGCAACGCTTTTATAACATCCTTCAGTAGATGCAAAATTAGCGTTAGTTACACATTGCAGTGATTTTGCTATGGGAGGAGTCCTGCAAGAAATTTCTTCTGATGGTCCTAGACCTCTTTGATTCTTTTCAAAGAAGTTATCATCTGCACAATGTGAATATTCTACTTACGACCGAGAATTATTGGCAGCTTATGGTGCAATACAACACTTTCGACATTCTTAGAAGCTCGTATTTTTACTTTATTCGTAGATCATAAACCTCTTATCTTCGCGTTTTCACAGAAACATGAAAAGGCCCCTCCCAGACGATTGAGACATCTAGATTTCATTTCACAATTCACTACATACATTACCCTTACCTGGTAAGTACCTAATGTTGTAGCTGACACTTTATCAAGGATTAATGAAATACAGTTTTCCTCACTGTCAGATTTGGAGTTATGGTCAAAGTTTCAGGAAAAAGACGAGGAACTGAAATCTATTTTAGAAGGTAGAATGGAATTCAGTGGTAAGCTGATAAAAATTCAAATGCCTGATGGCGCTAAATCGTTATACGCGGATAGCTCTACAGGCGTTAACAGATTCTATGTTCCTCATCAATTAAGACGCAAAGTTTTTAATGAGTTACATAGTTTGTCTCACCCAGGGATGCGCGCTACTAAACACCTCATTGCATCTAAATATGTTTGGCCAGGTATGAATAGGGATATCGGCATGTGTTGCAAAACTTGCATCGATTGTCAGCAGTCTAAGGTACACTTAAACACCTGGATTTCTCGATTCGGCACGCCTCAGAGGTTCACTTGTGATTGGATCATCGGATGTTCCTATGCACCTGTGGAGCAGGAATCCAATAAGATCCGGCAGCATATCCAACAAGATCCAGCAGGAAAGAAAGGTTTCGTCTCCCTTCGTGAGACTGGAGGGGGAGTCGTAGGCAGCCGCCACATGACACCTTTTGACGTCACCTTTTTGACTGCGGAGCTGCAAGCTGACTTGAACAAAAGGAGGGAGAAACCTTTGCTCGCCACACTTGCTACGCAGATTCCAGACCTGTAAAGGTCGCTTTTTAAAGTTATTGTTAAGTTTGAAATAAATCGTTAGTTCCTGGTATCTTGTGTTTTTTTAGTCTTTCGCAGTTATTTAAATAGCCTACACCTTCTGATCAGGAGACAGCCCCCATAAGCTGGGATTGGATGTTATGGGAGCAGGAAGGTTTTAGCAACACCATTGCCCCCATAAAATTACTCAATATAAATGGTTTCGGAAATAAAATTCTACATTCTCTCTGTAGCCGTGTCCTCCTGTAAGGTAATCCATATACTTTAACAATTTTCTTACTATTCCATGCATCTACTTTAACCTACAGATATAGCATTCAGAAACACATAACAGGTCAATTGAAAAGTCCCCGGCCTACCATAGTAAAACACTTTTTATCAAAATTAGTTTTTTTTATTCAATATAATTCCCTTCAAGGGTGATACACTGATTACAGCGACCCTCCAACTTTTCGATACCATTTTTGTAGTACGATTTGTCCTTTGCTTCAAAATAGGCCTCAGTTTCGGCGATCACCTTTTCATTCGACGAAAATTTCTTCCCAGCGAGCATTCTTTTGAGATCTGAGAACAGGAAATAGTCGCTGGGGGCCAGATCTGGAGAATACGGTGGATGAGGAAGCAATTCGAAGCCCAATTCATGGATTTTTGCCATCGTTTTCACCGACTTGTGACACAGTGCATTGTCTTGGGGAAGCGGCACTTTCTTTTTCTTCAAATGCCGCCGTTTTTCGGTGATTTCGTCCTTCAAACGGTCCAATAACGCTATGTCATAGTCGTTGTTGATGGTCCTTCCTTTTTTAAAGGTAGTCAATGAAAATGATTCCATGCACATCCCAAAATACAAACGCCATAACCTTGCCAGCTGACTGTTGCGTTTTCCCACGCTTTGGAGCGGGTTCATCGTGTGCAGTCCACTCGGATGACGGTCGATTGGACTTCGGAGTGAAATGATGGAGCCATGTTTCCTCCATTGTCACATATCGACGCAAAAACTCGGAGCAGTGTTTGAAGATGATCAAGCGTAAAAAACCCAAATCATCCACTCGTCGTTGTTTTTGATCAAAAGTGAGCTCGCGCGGCACCCACTTTGCACAGAGCTTTTCTCATACCCAAATATTCGTGAATGATATGTACACGTTCAGTTGAAATTGGATGAAATAGCAGACACTCTAAAGATATCAATTTTAGGTTAAAAAATTCCACAATGATTTTGAATGATGTTTTCGTCGGTAACAACCTCTTTTGGGCGTCCACCGTCTTCGGTACTCATTTCACCACGTCTAAACTTAGCATACCAATCCTCAATGGTTGATTTTCCTGGGGCAGTGTCCGGAAACTCGTCATCAATCCAAGTTTTTGCTTCAACTGTATTTTTTCCCTTCAAAAAGCAATATTTTATGAACACGCGAAATTCCTTTTTATCCATTTTTTTCACAATAACAAAAGTTGCTTCACTCAAAATGCTATAATTCACAAACTAATGATCCGACAGCTGTCAAATTTATACACGCATCTTTTGAGGGTTAGGGCTAACTAAAAAACATATGGATTTAATTCTAGTAGCACCATCCATGTGTCAGGCCGGGACTTCATTTGACCTATTACATTGAGACTATTCTGTCATCCCCGGTCACCAAACAGGTCGGATTGAAAGTTGGAGCCTTGATTTGTAGTAAGGGTCGAAGGACATCCAAAACAGACGATCATTAAAAATCACTCATGTTTACTGTTGCAACTTGCATATCGGATATTAGGGCGATATCAATTTATCTTGCTAAACTGATATTTACAACACATATACATTGACATCAATTACCACAATTTGAGGGCAATACTTGTGCTTGATTATTCACATATGGCTAAAGAAATGTCTAAAATGAGCTTTAGTATGGTCTTTGAATTTTAGACATTCGTCATTCCTACAAAGTTTCTTATATTTTCATGTTCGACCACATATCCGGTGCAAGCAAGTTTAAAAATATTTGATCATTTGCCCAACCTTTCCAGGAATTATTTGAAGTATTGCAGATTCTTGTGTAACAAAAGTCTTCGTATCAGCGTTGAAGTATGTTATCTTGCCAAATACTTAACCACAAATTATGTTGCAAGTTTCATTTGTTAACTAAAATTTACATTGAGTGAATTTTTGCAGTTCTGAATAACTTAGTCGCGGATTCTTTTTCAAGGATTTAAAATTTCACATCTTGTATTGATGTTTGAACATTGTTGTGCTTTTGAAAATGATTAAATTTAGAGAACATCGAGTGATCAATTGCCACAGATATGTGGGAAGTTCCAGCTTACTATCATTATGAGAACGAATCAAGCTTATTAGATTGAATGACTGGCTTGGAGAGTAAGTGGGCTGAGGAGACTAAGACTTGAGTTTGCCCTTAGATTGCACGCATAATCTTGGTTACTCTAACGTCTCAAATAGCACTTTTTAGTGCTCACCGCATATTTTTCTTACTAACTTTTCTGACTTAACTGTTTACCGACCATGGACTTTAATTTTGACCATTAATATAACTCGGAACCTAATGAAGATACCTCATCGAACTTCTCTTCCATATCATCCAGATCTGAAGACGAAAAAACTCCATGCCAAAAACGACAAGGAATTGAAAAAGACATTGTGCTTCTTTTCTGGTGGAGTAGGAGGCAATCATCTTACCTGGTCCAACTTAAAAAGTGAATCATTTGAATCTGTGCCACGAAATTTATCAAAACGCAGAAAAATATCGAAAGGTACGAAAACAAGCTTCAACGACTGGAAAGTGAGTATGCTACTTTAGCGCCTTCCGCGACTGCTGGCTGCCCCAACCATTCCACCCCAAATATCCTCCCTATGAAACGTAAAGATAATCAAGGTTTCATCACCCCCCCTAAAAATAAAACACGTAAAAAACCTACACTGACCTCCTCGTCTAATTTAATTTTACCTACTCAAAATCAATTCCAACAACTATCAGACGATGTTACACCCCCAGATAACAATGAAGATCAAGATTCAGATTCAACTCCCAAAATTGTAAAAGCAAAAAATTTACCTCCCCCAATTATGCTTAAAGTAAGCAAAAATTACAGACAACACCTCAAGGAAATTAGTCATGAATTACCTAAACTAAGAACTCGTCTTTCCGGCGAGTACATTAAATTATATACCGATACGCTAGATGACTATAGAAAACTTTCACACCTATTATCCACTAAGACTTATGAATATTACGTCATTCAACCAAAAATTTTACGTCCATTGAAAATTATTTTTAAAGGTTTACCACAAGATACTGAAATCCATGATATCCAGGAAGAACTAATTGAACTTGGATTCGACCCAATCAGGATAAATCAACTTGCAAACAGGCGTACAAAAATTCCCCTTCCAATATTCTTAATAACACTACCTAGAAACGAAACCAGTAAGAAAATCTATGAAGTTAACCGCATTTGCTATACGTCTATTACAGTTGACGAATACCGAAGTAACAAAGTCACTCAATGCTTCAACTGTAATCTTTTTCACAGTTCAGATAATTGCCATATGATCCCCAGATGCTCAAAATGCTCAGGCGCCCACGCAACCAGAGACTGTAACATCGAAGGAAAAATTAAAGAAATAAAATGTATTAACTGCAACGAAATTGGACACTCCGCCTCTTACGGAGGATGTAAACTCTATCCCAAACCTCCAAAAGGTTCAATTACTAAAAGCAACGCACCCAAAACAAATACCGTTCGTGAAGACTACACTTTTGCAAATGCTTTAAAATCAAACCAACAGATGGCGCCCCAAACGGACGAAAACCCAGATTCATCAAAAAATTCAAGGAAAATCCCACAACATAGTGCAAAAAGCCACCAGAAAAATCCTTTCAAAAATGTTGTTGAAACCATCGAACAACTCAAAGTTCTTGCCGAAATCTTCTCAATCATTCCAGGACTGCTTACAAATCTCCATAAAATTCAAAATGCAAAAGGACAAGCAAACAAAAAATTCGCCATCTTAGAAGCGCTTATGGATATCTCTGAAGGATAATGCAGCCAATCGCAGTAGTTTCTCTTCACCCATCGCAAGATCAACTTTTTCCCTCTTGGAACTTCAAATTTTTCAAGTACATACTCATTAACTGCTCAACAGTTGGCGCCAGCTATGCTGGGCTCATCAATCAGCTCATTTCTCAAGAACTTTTCATCTCCACTCTCCAAAATTTTACCCTCTCATCCGCAAGAAATTCCTCTCCACAATGTAAATTTCCATTTTATCCAAAGGAAATAATGCCAGATTTGGGCTTGTGGAGCGCTCCGCGCTCCTGGCGCCCATGGAATTTCAACGTCAACGTCAAGAGCGAATCAACTATTCTAAGTTAAGTTGAAGCAATTTGAAGTTATCTCGATTTCTTCTGCTACTCAATGTACAAGGTAGCATTGAAAAGAAATCAGGGATAGGAATGTGGGTGATGAAGTCTTATGGCGCAAGAGCCAGATGTGACCATGCTGCACCAAATAAAGTGCAACTGACCTAGATATTTGAATGAGTTATCAATTGTCACAGCCAATTCAATGAAATAGCAAGTCGTGTGAATGAGTGATTGACTTATAACGACGCAAAAACTAGATGTAGCCATGCTGCGCCAAGGTCAGTCAGCGAGCGCGCGAACGAGAGCAAAGTTAGTGAAGGGTTAAAACTGTGATACAGACGTGTGCAAATAGAAATATGGTATTGACCGACAAGGAAAGTCGAAAATAGAGAAGGATCGCTAGGGTAACCTAGGGGCATGTCCCGCGTTTACCAAATGGAGTAAATCAAATAGAATTTTATTTTAAATAAACTTCTCACCAGAAGCAACACAAGGGCTATTGGCAACGGACCTCGTAATTTTGAACCTCGGTCAAGTGACGAGGACGACACCCAAGCTGGCACCTCTCTCCAAACTTCCACACCACGAGGACTTTGGGCCCTGACAAATTTAACGTGCATCAGCCCCGGCTATTCGGCGGGTCTTTGGCCGCGGTATTCTGGTGGTCACGGTTTCGAATTCGTGGCCGGCAGTTTCGTTCAGTCACGGGTTCGATCATTGGCCACTAAATTCCCATATGTAAGAAAGAAAATTAGAATACCTTGGGGTCCCAATGCTGGTAATAATGATAGTGAAGTTTTATTGGCGCAAGGGCCAGATGCGGCAAACAAGTTAAATCTGACCTAGTCATTTTTCAATGTTTTATAGACAAAAAGGTCATGCGAGAAAGTTAATTCTTGTTTGTCGCAGTATAGCCATATTTGGCTCATGCACCAATAGACTTAACTGTGTCTTTTCTTCCATTTCTTCTCGTCTAGACCAAATTGGTTGACAAGATGGAGGGTCGAAAATAGAGAAGGATAGCTAGGGTAAACCGGGGTGCATCACCCGTGTTTACCAAAGACAGTAAACTTCATGGGAAAGAAAAGATCAGGTAAGTATGGGCATCATGACCCCGATTCAGCCTAAAGAAGGCGAGTCCCCGAGGTCCCCCGATATAATCCTCAGGGGCAGGGTGCCTATTTTAGTCGCTTCTTACGACATGCATGAGTACAGTGGGATGATTCCGTCATTCCCGTTCACCACAAGGGTCCTTAACGCAGGGAAAGAGGAATCAAATTGAAGTTCCTCCAATTCTCTTCTAGCCTGCACTCTTATTTGTCAGGTCGTCGGCTTTCGATTGTTGTCAATTTAAATTTTCAAATGTTTCTAATAAGCCTTTGTTGTAGCATGTGTGGTGCCTAATCTTGTGCGATTAGACGAAATACCTATGAGGTGAACACTCATACTCCAATTTAATGTAGTGTTCACCTCAAAAGGCGACCTTGAAACATTGGTCACCCTTCCGTCTTTCGCACTATTGACTTGCCGTTAAGGAAAAATGTAATTTAAAGCTTTTCAAAAACTAGCAGAAGAAATCCTCTAAACCAGTTTCCTCGTTCTATTATTTGCTTTGAGTTTACTATCCAGATTAGAGTCTTGCGCCATGGACTTCCATTTTCGCTTCCTCATTCCCAAGTCCTCTTACGAGGGAATTACTTTGCTTAATTTCGGACTCGCTTTCTTCATTTCTAAACTTAAAAATGGTAAACAGTATAATTCCGAAGAAGCCGATACAAAACAAGGTACATCCATTTCCCGTGTGGCGTTCCAAGTACCACCATTTTGGTAGGATGATCCTGAACTTTGGTTTTGCTACATCGAATTCCAATTTAATATGGCTGCAATTACTAGCGAGTCTACCAGATTCCACGCAGTTGTTCCCGCTTTAAGCTGAAACGTTCTATAGTTTGTTTAGGATTTTACTATCCTTTAGTTGAAGCGTATAACTGCTCTTAAGGATAGGGTTATCCAAGTAAATTTAACATTTTGCCCGGCTCGTAAAGTTTAACTACTTACAGCTCGGGGATAAACAGCCTTTTTTTTTTCCAGGAGCTAAATTATACATTGCATGCAACAAGAGTCCTACAAATTTTAACCATAAAAGTTGTCCGCTAACTCGGCAAATGTCTGTTTGCAAGGCTTCATTGGCGCAAATCGCGGATAAAATTCATGATGTATCCGGAAGGAATTTTACCATTTCAAATATCGAAAGCATCTCTTAGTTTCTAGCAAAAGTTGTGACATTGGGCTATTCGCGGTTTCTCTTCACTAACCTTGGGGACTTTCAGTTGAGATTGCTTTCACTAAACAACCTTTGCCCAATCAACCAAAAATGAAACGTGATGAAGAACATTAATATGTAAAGCAGTTAGGAATGAAGTGAAGCGGTTGAATTGAGAACTATATAAACTCCATCTGAAGGAGGATCAGAGAGGCGTTGTAGTGAGAGGAGGTGAAGTCTAAGTGCTATATAAGAGGAAGGCGGAATTACAGACTAGTATTGAGGTGCGAGTAAAGGTTACTCGGGAAAAGGATTCGATCTAGTATTTTCAGCAGTTGTTCCAGATTCGGAGTTGCAGCCGATAAAAGATATTGGTAAGAAGCTGTTAGATTATTATTGGTGGGTTGAACTAAGGTGTTAGAAAACTTAACCTGGAGAGCATAATTATTGGTGTCATAGTAAATATATACTAATAAATTGTGAAAGTTGTTTTGGTGGTTCTGTAATTATTTGTGTCGTAGTATTTAATATTTGAAATTAGTGATGGCACAAGATGACGCCCGGATCGATCGGGTGTTACAAAGTGAAAAAAATATTCTTGGACTGTTAAGAATTTCACACAATACTTTTGGGGTGAAAACTAATGTTCTTCTGCTGATTTATAAGCAGGGGATAGTACCTCGTATGTCTTATGCATCGAGAGCTTGGGGACATTCTTTAAGAAAGAAAGTTAATAGTAGACTTATTAAGAGAACGCAACGGAGGTTTTTACTTCGTGTCATTAAAGGATACAAAACTTAGTTATGAAGCAGTGTTTGTTCAAAATAGGCAAGTCAATGGGTGGCATTCCAGAAATCGTAATCTCAATGTTCGGGAAAGCTTTGAGTACCAGCCTTGGCACCCTGGATGGGGCGATTCCAATTTCATTATTACCACACCCTTCATGCAGAAAGCCTATCACTCTTGTAACTTATAATCTTGAAGGACTTCCTTAGAATAAAACTATTTGTTTCACGGATGGGAGTAAATTGAATGGAAGAGTTGGTCTCGCTTGAGTTATTTACGAGGAAGGATTTGAAAAAGCCACTTTCCAGCATCTAATAAGGGATGAATGCTCTGTTTTCAAGCTGAACTACTCTGCATTAATCTTGCCGTAAAAGTGATTCAGGACTCTCTCCGTCAGGGCGGTACTCTTAATTTTCTTATTTGCACCGACTCGCTCTCTTCGCTTCCTTCTGTGCAATATAAATTCTACAGAAAAACTTGGAGGTTCAGTCTATTCTGTACAACCCTGAAGACCGATATCCACTTTTCTTATGTTCGGGGCCATAGTGGAAATCTCGGCAATAATAGAGCGGACCAGTTGGCTAAAGAGGCAACTTGCCAAGATACGAGCCTTTCGATGTCTGTGCCATAGTCCCACTGGAAGCATTTAGCTTGGGAAAGAACCGTTTCTGACTGGAACTATATTCTTGGCCTCACCTAAAGCTATGTGAACAAAAGTTTTCCAACCATTTATCAACGGCTAAAACGTAAAAAAATTTGTTACTAATTTTAAGTTACCCCAGATTCTAACAGGACATGGAAATTTTAAGAGCTATTTATCTAGGTTTAACTTAATTGGTAATGATATTTGTTTTTGTGGTCTGGACGCTGAAACCGAGGAACATGTCTTGTTGTATTGTAATCTATATTTTTGTAAAAGAGAAAATTTTAAAAAGGAGTTAAAACGCTTAGGTATTGCCTGGCCACCTATTTTGTCTTTGTTGGTCAATTGTTCTGAAAGCCTTAATGTCTTGAGAAAATTGTTTACTGTATAGATTTTTAAAATTTATAATTACCTTCCTTTCTATATATTTATATATTTCCTCCCTTCCTTTATTTATATTTGTCTGAGTTGTGTTTTTTCCTCTTATGTTTTTATTTTATTATTGTGAAATGTTGTTACCACTTACGTCTGTAAGCCTCATGTTATGCAATGTGGAGCACGAGGAGTTTTACAAATAAAATTTAAAAGAAAAAAAAATCGAAAGCAAAGGTCCAAGTTAAGGAATTTTTATAATCAATAATTTTAAACTTCGATAGAGTCATTTCCATTCGATCTAAGCCGCGGTCTAGATGCTCCTCTAATCAATTATTTGCATGATGTCCTAGTCTAAGCCTGTAGTAAGCGAGTGAATGTAAAGTTTACTGGCGCAAGAGCCAGATGTGGCTATGCTGCGCCAAGCAAGATCTGGACCACAGCTAAATGCGAAGAAATCGTCAATTTTTGTCCGTTTCAAGGAAGGTTGAAAATATAGGAGGGACCGCTAAGGTAACCCGGGTGGGGGAGGTGCGTCACCCGTGTTTACCAAAGACAGTAAACCCCATAAGATAGATATATAGGGTGCCTCGGGGTCATGATGCCCGTACTTGGCTAAAGGAGTAAGGTCCCTGATATAATCCCCAGGGGCAGAGTGCCCGGCTATACCCCCAGACGCTGAGTACCCATTTTAGTTGCCTCTTACGGCATGCATGAGCTACAGTGGGACTATTCTGTCATTCCCGGTCACGATTAAAATAAAACGACTGTTTTTCTAATCTCGGAATAAGTTCAATGAATGTAAACAGATAAATTTTGCGATATTTAGAAATTTTATAGAAATTCGATGTGAAGGGGAAAATGAGTTATGAAACGGTATTAACCATGGAAAGACTACATAGACAAAGTAATTTCTTAATCTATTAAATAACCAATTACGGTGAGGGAGAACTTGCCAAGGCATAAGTTAAGAATGTATAAACTATTTTTTTAAAGTGGCTTTTTCTTCATTAAGTAATTATTTGTAGAATTTTCGTGATATAACCTAATGTTTAATTCAAATGCAAAAAATAAAATCTCAACCCAATACGACACGGACACTTATTGCTGCCCAAGTACACTTTTGGATGGGGATAATAGAAATACTTACTCCCTTTGAACGAATGCCTCAACCCTAAGGGCAAGTCACCACACGGGTCTATTCACCCCTGTTAAATCAGCTTAGTCTTTTTAGCTTCAGTCTGTTCAATCATTTAGTTTATTATACCGTATACCCTTTGGCTTAATCCTGTTCAAGATAATACAAAACCAGTTTTGTTTGCTACTGTGACAGGTGCTCGAATAGTAACGAGCTAAGTTACGGAAAAATTGGGAAATTTGAAATTAAATTGCATTCCAAAGAAACTAGCAAGAAAACATTTTGAAACAAAATTAAATTCTAGTATCTATACATTTTTATTCTACGCAAGATGATAAACTTGGCTCATTGTATGCCGAGAAAGATCTACGGAACTATTTAGTTAATGTTTAGTTTTTCGAAAATTTATAAAAACTCATTTTAAAATTTTACGGGTGGCAAGATACAGATAAAAATAGAAGAGAAAAGAGCGTTTAAATGCTTATCACTGGAACAAAATAGTTTTAAGAAATGACACTAACTAAGAGCCCTATCGGGACTTAATGGATTAGCTATAAAGCCACTGAATAAGATGTACTGAAATTGTGGAGACTTGGTCGCTCAACGTTTAAGCCTACCATCACTACGACTGTGAATGAGCCGGCTATTCTGGCAAAGGGAAGTTCATTGGCGCAAGAACCAAATGCGGCCATGCTGCGCCAGACAAAGCAAGTGTGAGTGAGTGAATGTAAAGTTTATTGGCACAAGAGCCAGATATGGCTATGCTGCGCCAAACAAGATTAAACTGGGGTCTAGAAGTGAAGTTGAAAAATAGATAAGTGGTTGACAAGAAGGGTCGAAAATAGAGAAGGATCGCTAGGGTATCCCGGGAGTGCGTCACCCGTATTTACCAAAGACAGTAAACCCCATGGGAAAGAAAAAGATCACTAAGGTGCCTCGGGGTCATGATGCCCGTACTTACCTGGAGAAGGCAAGTCCCTGAGGTCCCCTGATATAATCCCCAGGGGCAGGGTGCCCGGCTATACCCTCAGACGCTGGGTACCCATTTTAGTCGCCTCTTACGACATGCACGGACAAGAAAGAGGGTCGAAAATAGAGAAGGATCGCTAGGGTATACCGGGAGTGCGTCACCCGTGTTTATCAGAGAATAATTTCCATGGGAAAGAAAAAGATCGCTATGGTGCCTTGGGGTCCCGATTCCCATACTTACCTAAAGAAGGCAAGTCCCTAAGGTCATTTGATATATTCCCCAGGGGCAGGGTGCCTGGCTATACCCCCAGACGCTGGGTACCCATTTTAGTAGCCTTTTACGACATGCATGAGCTACAGTGAGACTATTCTGTCATTACCGGTCACCACACGGGTCGCCAGACAAGGTAAATCTGAACTAGACGTTAAAATAATGAATAGACTGGTCGACAAGAAGGGTCAGTTTAGTTTATATTAACTTCGCACTAGAAACACGAGGGCTATTGGCGACAGACCTCGTAATTTTGAACCATCGTCAAGTGACGAGTGAGTGAGTGAATGTAAAGTTTATTGGCGCAAGAGCCAGATATGGCTATGCTGCGCCAAACAAGATTAAACTGGGGTCTAGACGTGAAGTTGAAAAATAGATAAGTGGTTGACAAGAAGGGTCGAAAATAGAGAAGGATCGCTAGGGTATCCCGGGAGTGCGTCACCCGTGTTTACCAAAGACAGTAAACCCCATGGGAAAGAAAGATCACTAGGGTACCTTGGGTTCGTGAAGCCCATACTTACCTGATCACCCCTCTCCTAACATCCGGACAAGTAGAGTCAAGTGAGAAAGTAAAGTTAGCCAGATATGGCTGTGATGTGCCAAACAAGATTTAACCGATCTAAACAAGAAAAGATGAATTAGTTGGCAAGAGGGTCGAAAATAAAGATCGCTAAGTGAACCCGGGTACGCGTCACCCGTGTTTACCAAAGGAAGTAAACCCCACAGGAAAGATCTATAGGGCGCCTGGGGGGGGGTCATGTCAGAACTTACCTAAAGGAGGCAAGTCCCCGAGGTCCCGATATAATCCCCAAGGGCAGGGTGACCGGCAATACCCCCCAGAGGTTGGGTACCCATTTTAGTAGCCTCTTACGACATACATGAGCTACAGTGAGACTATTGTCATTCCCGGTCACCCCACTGGTGACTTTAGAATTTTATGGCGCAAGAGCCAGATATGGCTATGCTGCGCCAAGGTCACCCCACTGGTCGGCCATTCTGGCAAAGCAAACCAGCTTAAGTGGTTTGAAGACTAAGTGAGTGAGTGATAATGAAGCTTATTGGCGCAAGAGCCAGATGGGGCCATAATGCGCCAGACAAGGTAAATTTGATCTAGACATTAAAATTATGAAAATAGATTAGTCGACAAAAAGTGTCAAGTGAGAAAGTAAAGTTTATTGGCACAAGAGCCAGATATGGCCATGTTGCGCTAAAAATGATTTGGCTGTGTTCTGGATGTGAAAAAAAAAAAAAAATGGAAGAAAAGATACAAATTGGTTGACAAGCAAGGTCAAAAATAGAGAAAGATCACTAGGGTATCTCGGGAGTGAGTCACCCGTGTTTACCCAAAGACGGTAAACTACATGGGGAAAATGAAGGCGAAGTGAACTCTTGCCTTAAACAGCAGGTAGCGGAAGGAATACACTGAAAAAGTCGTCGCGGTAGCCTAGTGTAAAAACCAGCGGACTCTTGTGGCATCCAGGCTTGAACTTGCGACTAAAGACCCTCGGTGTAGCCGGGGCTGATGCACGTTAAATCTATCGGGGTCTCAAAGTCTTCCCATTGTCCCGGTGGGGAAATTAGGAGAGGGGTGCCAGCTCAGGGTGTCGATCTCGTCACCTGATCAAGGCTCAAAATTAAGGTCCGTCGCAAATATTCCTCCGTTTATTTTTTATTAACGTCATACTAGAAGCAACACGAGGGCTATTGGCGACGAACCTCGTAATTTTGAATCCCAGTCAAGATACGAGAACGACACCCGAGCTGGCACCTCCTCTTCGAACTTCCACACCACACCATTGGGAGGACTTTGGGCTACGACAGATTTAACGTGCATCAGCCCCGGCTACACGACGGGTCATTGTTGGCCAAGGATCGATCTCGCGACTGAACGAAAACAGCTGGCCACGAATCCAAAGTCATGACCACTAGGCTACCACGATCCCACGCCAATATCCCTCGTATTGCTTTTAGTGTGACGATAAAACCAGACAAATAGAGTGAGTGAATGTAAAGGTTATTGGCGCTAGAGCCAAGTTTAGTTTTTTTTATTAACGTCGCACTAGAAGCAACACGAGGGCTATTGGCGACGGACCTCGTAATTTTGAACCACGGTCAAGTGACGAGGACGACACCTGAGCTGGCACCCCCCTCTCCTAACATCCACACCACGCCAACGGGAGGACTTTGGGCCCCGAACAGATTTAACGTGCTATACTCTAGATAAACCTACAGAATTTCTTTCAAAGAATTTTTGGAGAGAACAAAAGCCGATTAACAAGTTTTGACCAATTCTTGAAGAAATTTGACATTTATTAAGTTAAAAAGAATCCGAAAGGTGACAACAGCATTTTTTGCCCTATATCCCCACACAAGCCAAGGTAGCACTGGAAAGCAGTCCGAGAGAAACTGCGGCGGAAGTTGCTCTATTATCTTTTGTTATTAGCTGATGGGTCGTCAGCTCGCGTTTGTCTTCTATTTCAACTTTTAAATAAACAGATTGTTAGAATGTAGCATCCAATATTGTAAAGAATTCCTTTGCCTTCCAATTAGGAGTGCATTGGGTTCACCTCCACAATAGTGACTTGCCAAAAACTCTAGAATTAAAAATCCAATCAAGTCTGCGGAATTTAACGTTTATAAACATTTGTTTAAGTTTAGCTTCAGAGTGAATGTTTATTATAGTTAAGACTCAACTTGCATGATTTAATCGCGGTTGATATTGACGCGTGAGGTAGTTTGAGTGAAATTTCTCAAACTGTTGTCGAAATTCCAAAATCGGATCATAATGCGCTTGCCTTCGATAAGTTAAATTATAGTTGCTTTATACACGACAAGAGGTAGACCTCTGCAGGGCTATTTTTACTTTAATTTCGAAATTTTAAGGGGACTTTGTACCTTTGCTCCTTCAAAAATTCCATTTTTCAAATTTGTTTTCCCAAACAAATAGAGTGGAATGTTGGGAGCATTTTAAAACAAACTGCGTCAAAAATCAGAGTTGTTACTCGTTCTAGTGCAACGTTAATAAAATCAAACCTCACGTTTTTTTCCCACTAAAGCAACAGGAGGGCTATTTGCGACGGACCTCGTAATTTTGAACCTCGGTCAGGAGATGTAAACGTTAAAAGACTCATTAAATTCAACGTAAACAAATAGCTTTTTCTCGGTTTATTTTCACACTTTCCCACAGGATTAAAAAAAATTTGTACGAAGATTTTTAAAATTTTATATGGGTGTTATAGACTTTATTCTGTTAACCTCAGTTTTGTTACTGGGGTGATCAGATTTTATAGCATAACAGATAAAGAGTTAACTCCAAATTTCATGACATTTAAATTTCTGTTTTAAATCAAAGATAAGTTTAAAAGTAAGGTTTGCAGGATAAGAGCATTATTTAACTATAGTTTGGTTTACTGCAATCATTTTTTTGTACCAAATCTTTCAAATGTCATCTTGTGGGTAACAGAAGACAAGCTAATTTATTAAATTTTGTGAGCATATTTAGCGTTGTTTAGAAACTTATTGGCAAATTCATTCAGCACTTTAAATTTTATTACAAACTGGCAAAGAGTCATTAAGATGAGCACAAACAGATTTATGATGAATCGAAAAAGTGAGTCAAAAAAAAAAAAAAAAAATGGAACGTTTACTTCAAAAGATACCAAATCCCCTTAAAAATAGACAAAGTATTTTATCGTCGATATCTTGATTCCATTATATTGAACCTAGTCACCAAAAATAAAAGCAATCTGCATCTTATTCAGACATTTATGAATTTAAACTTTAAGCATGATATTAAAGATTCAAAATAAATACGGATCGGGCCGATAGCACCGAAGACCTTGACTAATCATTTCACTTAAACGCAGTAGAAAGTGTAGCAGTGTGAAACAAATAGCCAAAGTAAAAATGGTTATAATGAAGTAAATTGAATTCGATAGAAGTATAGTCTAATGAAAAACTAAAAAGTTGATAAAGTGAATTGTTAAATACAAGCCAAAAGCCTAAACTTAAACGAGATCCTAGAGTAGTGTTTAGAAATGACATTTGTCAGTCTTCGGAAAGAACCCTTGAATAGTCAGTCCTCTAAAGTTTTCTTTCAGCAAGAGCCAGTTCACCAACAGGCAAATACAATAAATGATTTAATACTATTTTTAATCACGTTTACAATATCGCAGAACAGCGAGTGAATGTATAGGTTTTTTGGCGCAAGAGCCAGAAGTGGCTATGCTGCGCCATCGTAGAACAGAACTTTCTTTTACATCTTCCCAGAATTAGAAGTCTACTTGATTATAAAGTTATATACGTCACGAAGTACGAGTTACTCTTACAAGCAGTAGCAGAAGCAAACGCCTTTTGAATTTCTTTTCCGAGTAAGATACAAAGATTTAATATCGCAAGAGCCAGATATGGCCATTCTGTACCAAATATCTGCGATCTAGGAGAGAGTTTAAAAAATAAATTTGTTGACAAAAAGGATCGAAAATAAAGAGGGTATCCCGGAGTATTTACTAGCGTTTACCAGAGATGTTGGTTACTAGGGTTCTTCGGGGTCATAATGGTCGTACCTGCTTAAATGCAAGCCCCCGATATAATCCCCAGGGGCAAAGTGCCAGATCCCGACACTTTGTATATATTTTAGTCTCCTCTTTCGATATGCATGAGCTACAGTGAGACTTCATTCACATCCGAGTATTCTTGGTTGAGGCATTTAACGAGTAAATCGAAACCATATGCAATAAAGTAGTTTAGAGAGAATTTTCAAATTTTATAGGCCTCTCATTTGATAGTGCAGTGGTAACGTTTTCTTACCCAATGATACAAGACTAAACGAAGTATTAAAAAAATTGTGGCAAAAAGATACAAGATTCCTGTGACCTCTAGAAATGCTTCATTTAATGTAAAGGTATTAATATTTAAAACAAGTTAGTCTAAAATAATTTCGTTACGAAACAAGGACAATCACACAGGAAAAATTCAATTTTTACTGCCTGGTTGCGCTACAATTCCTTTAGAACAAAGAGTTTAAGCTGCTACATAAACTTCTAGTTCATGATATAAACGTTGACTATAATTTTGCAATTTTGGGCAAGTGAAGAGATTTGAAAGACATTTACAGATTGATAACCCTTCCATAGTCTTTGGAAGTTTTGAAATCTATCAGTTTTCTGGCCTAGACTCTAGTTGCTTCAAGTAGTTTTGCTGCAAGTTTGCATCCGGGGTTTATTCAATTTTTTTAACGTCGCACTAGAGCGAGTGATAGTAAAGTTTATTGGCGCGAGAGCCAGATGTGGCCATACTAAGCCGAACAAGGTAAATCTGGGATCTAGACAATGAAAATAGATTGGTCGACAAGAAGGGTCAAGTGAGAAAATAAAGTTTATTGGTGCAAGACCCAGATACGGCTATGATACGCCAAACGAGAATTAACTGGTCTAGATGTGAAAAAAAAATGGAAAAAAGACGAATTGATTGACAATGGTCAAAAATAGAGAAGGATCGCTAGGGTATCCCGGGGTCGCATTACCGTGTTTACCAAAGACAGTTAACCCCATAGGAAAGAAAAAGATCACCAAGGTGCTTCGGGGTCATGATGCCCGTACTTACCTGAAGAAGGCAAGTTCCCGAGGTCTTTTAAAATGCAGAACCATATACCATCTGAATACTTGTATAGCTCCATTAGGGAGCAGCTTTGTATTACGTGTTTAATCCAAATACGATCAGTTTTAATTTTATTGAATATATACAAGTTGGGTAACAGCTGTAAAAGGAATATCTAACACAAGTATTAATGAAGCGTAAAATTTCTGAATCTCCTCAGAAGCCTTTCAAACCTATAAAATAAGTTAAACACCTAAATTACTCCATTTTAATTTAACAGGTTCCCTTTCCAAATGTTGTACTAGGTGGATAGTTGCTCTTTATCAATAAACTATTAATTTCCTATAATCACTTATTCTATTAAAGAGGAAGCCGTTGTTTCGATGTTCACGATAGTTATCAGGAGAGGGTTGAACAGTTTTAATATTAAGATCAAACGTTGGAACACTAATGATCTGAAATTTATAGATAACTTTATCTAAACGTCTCTAACTTTTATCAATGCGTTCTCTTTATATTCTCCAATAAATTGAGACTATAGAACGCTATAGATTTAATATTAATTCAAAGACAGTGAATTAAATGACAAATTGTTTGGGCCGAAGATTAACTTTGCTACACATTTCGACTAAGATGTAATGGTAAAGTAACATTTTTCAAACAAATGTTTAACAGGTGGTTTTTGCTCATCAAGTGTTTTTGGAACTTAAGCGTATTTAAATATTCCCAAGCAAATGAGAGTGAGTGAATGTAAAGTTTATTGGCGCAAGAGCCAAATATGGCTATGCTGCGCCAAACAAGATTAGACTGTGGTCTAGACGTGAAGTTGAAAAAAGATAAAGTGGTTGACAATAAAGAGGGTCAAAAATAAAGAATCGCTAGGGTCCAAGAAAATGAGAATGGACTAGATACAACAAAGGGATCATTTTTTGTTATGTATACCAAACTGTTGTATTACAGTGATTTCTAGTTTGTTACTGATGTAGCCGTCGATATTCTTGCAAAAGAACCCATGTAGAATGTATAAAAACTAGGACCCTTACCCAAAATACATATATCCGATTAATATGAAATTTATCCATTCCCTTGAGTATGCGAAAGAAATCTGAAGCGCTTAACAAGTACCAGAACGACAAAATCAACTAGTACAGGTCCTATTGATACAGGTGAATCTAGTGCTGATCGAATTACCGACAAGGCAGGCATTAATCCTATATGGACAAATAAAAAGTTCATAACTGCCATAGAATGAGATTCCAGTGCCACATTACCTTCAATTAATTGTGCTGAAAATTTTAAAACTCGTAGCCCGTGATAAAATTTCTTACACCGATGAGAACACTTATTTTAGAATGATTAAGTCACCAGGAATCCAGCTTAAGATTTTTCACTTACACGACTGTTCTGGATGAGCCCTAGCCTTCCTTAGAATCTCCTTCTGTTCTTGGCTAATGTTTGCCAGTTTGTCACCTTAAAGTTTCGGAGCCTTTTTCCAGGCGATCAATTGAACCTAGAATTCATCGGTTTAGGTTCCTAGCGTTTTAGCCAAGAGATTTTTCGCGGTTCGGTTGTCATCCAATGTCAAGTATCCTGCCCTTTTAATTCCTTATATTGCTACAAATTTAAACCCGTCTCTTTTAATAGTTTAAAATTCCCAGTTAGTTCATGACCAATAATTATCACATTCAATTTCATCATAAGTTTCTTGAAATTTATCTTTCAAGCATAGCAAGATTTCCAGTTATTGTCCACTCTTCA
>BMAW01076953.1:101551-118798 GCA_019974015.1 Nephila pilipes | reverse complement strand
ACTTATTTCTACTCTTATTCCTTAAAAATGCGCATTAGCAGTAATTGTTATTTAATACAAGAATATGGTTGTTCTCGGACAAAGTTAACAGAATAACTAATTCTGTAGCTTAAAATAGTTTCTTTCTATTTAAAGTTTAAAATTAATTGAAATAGAAAAAAAAATCTATTTTAAGTTACAGAATTTTCTTAAAAAAGTTTGATTAAAATTGTCTTGATTTGATTTAAATATTTTAACTCAACTACTCAAAAAGAGAAGAAAAACAGTTTCAAAAGATTTTCAGATCTTTTTGCATTTGTTCGATACTGAAAAAAATTAATTTCATTAACTTTATTTCAGTTTAATATTAAACTGTCACGGCGAAAAATGAAATCTCATCTTTTATTTTTATTTTTTGTTATTTATTTTATGATTTTATTTACATAATACACTGTAATTTCTGAATATAGAGATAATTTTGAATTACTAACTAACTTTAAGTACAAGTATCTCAAAGAATGAAATTAAAGAAATCCTTTTACACTTTTACCAAGGAAATTAAAAATCAGTAAAATATTTTTTTCATTAATTACAACTAATCATTTGCATAAATTTACATTTGTCTTTTTTTTGAAAATGACCATCAATAAGATGATTTTGCATAAGAGAAAGAATGTCGTTCTAGAAAACTTATCACATACAAGATAATTTCATGTTTATGTTTTGTTATTTAATGACTGAATTAATTTAATTATTAAGAATTTCGGGACTTAAGACTTAACATTTCTATGATAATTATAACAAGAATATTTTAAAAATTTCATGTGCCTAATATTTTTAGAACCTTCAGAAACATACAGTTTCAAAATAAAATTTTTACAGACCATTTATTCTCTTATTACTATGATTATCCCTATAATGTGAGTAATGAAAAAAAAATTGTTACATACATTATTGTTTAGTCTGTAGTTGAATATGCTAAACTTGCACCAATACAACATCTATTAATTAACAGAATTCACATTGATTAACAATTTGTTTTGTTTATTACAGTAAAAAGAACTTATTAAATCGTTTCATAACAGTTTATTACAAAATGTTTTGAAATATTTGATAAAAATACATTTCTTCAAAGTGTAATATGCTCTGTAAGCAAATCCATAAATGGCTAATTATTTATTTAGTCTATTATTGAATATATTATACTTATGCTGATTTAACATCTATTTATTAACATAATTCATTTTTAACTATTTGTTTTGCTTATTATAGTACAAAATCTTTTATTAAATCGTTTCGTAACAGTTTATTGAAATGTTTTTCAACAAATTTGATAAAAATACATTTCTTCAATGTGTAATAAGCTCTGTAAACAAATCCATAAAAACAATGTGCCGATATATATATTATATATTAATTTTTTTTTCGCGGAATCTCTAAATTGATAAATGACTCACCAGCTTTGATCTTTGTGTTTCTTTCCTTACTACTCTCATAAAGCAAACGAAACCAAGGCGAAATCTTATATTTCTTAGATTCATCATTTTTTTTCTATATGCACTAGTTTTTGTGTAATTTACTTTTCTTCTTTGAAACGCAAAGTTTTTCATAGACTGTAATTTGATCTACTCTTATTAAGTTTCGAGAAACTAGGTTGCTCAACTTCTCAAGTTAGCAAGTAATTTTTTTATTATTTTCAATTTAATTAATTTATTTTTCCCTGAATATATATGACTATTGCTAAAGCATGAAAAGAAATTTTTTTGGTAAGAAACGTGATCAATATTATGCATCAGTGATTGGAGAAGAAACATTTAAAGGAAATATATGATAAGGATTTAATAATTATTTATAAGTAGATATCTACAGAAGCGTATATTAGAAGTTGTTTTTCATATGCTTTTTTTAAACCCTGAACAATTAACCTTATTTAAAATATTAGGATCTAGTTTTAATGCCTTAACAAAAACTGCATTGTCGGGACGAATTAAAATATTTGAAAAATTTTTATTTCTAGAGAAATTCATAACAATGTGACAAAAGTTATGAAAACATTGAAGAGTTATAGTATAACAATATCGTACATTATGAAATAAATATTCTTTTTTTTGTCACATTTATAATAAATAGATTAGAAATTTTTTCCAGTAAAAGAAATATTTAAATCATAGTCGTATTTTTCATTCACTAATGGTTGTAGGCAAAATCTATGGTATGAACAATGTTTTTAAAATTTGCAATACTTTTAAATAGAATGTTCTTTTAGGTACGTTCCAACAGCAAAATGTATCTTGAAGTACATTTTCATACCTTAAATAGTATCTTATTAGATAATAAATGAAATATGATAAAATGTACTTAAATAAGTATATCACATGAGTTATAAATTATATAGTCTAATTCTGAGCATTTTATTTTTGTCTGGATAAGTATTGGAGTGAAAGATGTAAGCTGAAATGTAATGAATGGATCTAAAATAAATTTTCTTTGTCATAAGAATATTTCAAATAGATAAAAATATATGACTAAAATATCTGTTATATTATAGGAAATAATGTTTGATATTTTGTTAAAACTAAAGATTATTCCCAAATTTGAAAAAAGAATTTATGAAAAGAAATGGATTGAATGAAAAGTTGATAGATGTGCTTGGAAGAAATTAAGAAAAATCGAAAATAAATGTAGCTTAAGATCATGTTTTGAAATTATGAATTTAGACTTTACGAGAAACAAAAATCTATTATTAACTACTTGGAAGAGAAACTGCTAAATTTCCTTTGAAATTTCAATATCTGGCTCAATGTTGCAATAAATTGAAGTTTTCTGTACATTAATGTTACCAGAGATTGTTGTACATAGTAAAAGAGATTTCTTCAAGCGTATTTAAATAGTTCTTTTTCTTTTTATGAGATAAAAGTTTGAAGAATCAAGTTCTATTTAAGATATTGTATATTATATGACCATGACGCAAATAACTTTTGCTATGTAGTTTTAGTGAAATATCAACTCTTGATTAATTGCAAAGTTAACAGCATTTAAAATTTTCCACACATATGTGATGAACAGCCACTGCACTTCCTGCAGTTAGCTGAAGTTCAGTGACCTGAATAACTAATATCCTCGGAATTTAGGCGCAAATCTAAAACAATAATTACAATTGGGTGACTCTTAGCTCCTAATTGTATCCCGTGAACGGATTTTAGCAACAGTCAGCTGTTTTCGCAGCTGTTTTGAACGAGTTTGGTTTGAGGGATTTCTTTCCATTTGGCACCTTTCGAATATTCTCCTCTCCTCGCTGTAAAAGATCTTGAATAGGAAAGTTCCCTGAAAATAGTGCCTCCCGATTCACTTTACTCTTCCAGACAGTAAGTCCACTTATATTCGATAATCTTTTAATTAAATAAAACTAATTTTTAAATCTGGTGATAAGGTATTCTTTATTTTAATATCAAAAACTTGTGCAGCTTAACTGCGAAATTGTTCGGCCTCATCTTATGTCATATCACACGCAGTGGTGGTTTTCGTCGTAATTGGGGATCACCTCAAAGAATAAATTCAATGCTCTTTACTGGTGTATTCAAAGCATTAGCTATATAAGGATCAAGTCGTTAGAATAAAATGCATTAAGTTTGTGAATATATGAGTTGTAGTCTCTTACTTTTAATTCTTCAAAAATATAAGTATATTCAATTTTCAACTACTGAAAAAGCTCTAATCATCTAATTTAAGAGTACAGTGAAATAAAGTCTAACTGACACATAAGCGAATTGAGCATGTGGAAGATAAACCGTAAAGCTTAAAGGGCTGACAGGAAATTATTACTACTTAATAATACACAATATAACGATTGAATGTGAGACAAATACACTAAATGAAATAGAGCTACTTAAAAGTCCTTAAAATTATATGCATGTCTCATTTTTTAAATGTAAAATCTAAAGATTGCATAAAATAATTTGAAATTTATTTTTCTATATTTATTTATATTCTTTCTTCTTCTTCTTTTTTTATTTTTTAAAAAGTATATCTACTACACTATGCAGTGGGAGAAAACAATATTGTATGGAATTCTATCCTCTTTACCCTCTTTTACCCTTTACCACCTTACCAGTAAGGATCATTTACATATGAGTTACATTACTTTTTAGAATCGAAATTTCTAAGAATTCATGAAACCATCATTGTACAGTTTTGTCTCCATTTATTTAAAATTACTAGCATCCAAACGTTATATGTATTTTTAAGAACAAAATTCAATTGAATGGTACACAAACCACACACATGAAAGAAGTACATGAAAGAAATATAAGCTCGTATTGCATCAAGCAACAAATAAAAAATAAGAAGAGTACTCGTCACGTATAAATTCACAATAGCAAGTATTTATTCATATTATTTTGCTTTGAATTTTCCACGGAAACATCTTTGCACAAAGTATTTTCTTATCAATGTACAATTAGGTCATAATACTTTTTATGATGTAACTTTCAGGTCATGAGTAAAAGTCATAAGGTACTCTAAAATGACTGAATTAATTTTTGGAATTATTTTTGTTGTTGTTGATTAGAGTTGAAAGCTTACATCTAAGCTTAAAATATTTTGAATACGATAAGACTATTAATTGATCTGGAGTTGATGGTGATAGATCTATTTTTGTAACAGAGGTGAAATTAAATTGAACTCAAGAGAATTATCCTTTTTGACAGTGATTTTCCTAATTGTTTCATTATTTAAAGGCCTCATGATAAATGACAAGTAACCTGTTTCTACTTCATACGAGTGCAAAAAAATATATATATTTGTTGATGTATGAATAAACCTTGTCAGCAGCAAAAATAAATAGAATGCAGTTCTAATAACTTAATAATATATACATTTGATGTACAAACATCATTTACCGGTATTACTTGTCATGAAGTTTATAGAAGAATGGTAGCAATTTTTGTCATTAGTAAATTAAGCACCATTTGAAGATCAGAATTAAGATCATTTGAAGTCAGCTCAAAGACACAGACATCAACAAAGATATACCTTCTGCTTCCTGCTTCTGATGTCATCACTCGTTTAGTGGACGTTCCCGTCCTGTAGTCCGATTCCAGTGTTCACCGTCTTCATAACTTCAGGGGGATTACTGCTATTCTACCACTATGAGAATGAGTCGGCTCTTTCGATAAAGCAAGCCAGTGTAAACGAAGTGAAGTTGAAGTGAACTAATGTACCATCTGCAAGAGCTATTTAAGGTAGCACTGAAGAGCAAGGCAATCGAAGGGAATGAGAGAGGAACCATATTCTAGTTTCACGGATCTTTTTTTACCTTGTTCTTCATGTAAATGTTTTTAAATAATTTTAAATAAATTATCGTTATTGTTGGCATGAACCTGTACAATCCTTTCTTGTGTGATATTTCTAATTTTCTGATCTGTAGTCAGACTTTTCAATGTTGATTTCAACTTTAATTGTCACATTTAGTGAGGTCCACAGGTGAGTGGACCTCACTGAATGTTCGATTTGGTATTGATTCAGTGACTACATCTGGAGACCGAAAGTTTTGTTTACGATATCAGGAGACAAATTCAATAAAAACAAAACAGGGAAAGGTCGAAAAAGGTGCACTACATCTGTTGATGACAGAAAAATAAGAGATCTATATCTCCAAGATCAAAGAAAGCCATCCACAGTCATCAGAAGTGATCTAAATGATGCTGTTGTTTCTATCAGTTCATGAACAATCAGGAGAAAATTAACTGATGTTAGACTTAGAAGTAGAATTCCACAAAAACAACCTTATTTAAATTTACAGCAGTACGAAAACGATTATAGTGGGCAAAGAATCACATTAATTGGGCAGTTGATCAGGGGTCGCAAGCTATATGGAATGATGAAACTAAGATATCGTTATTCGGTAATGATTTGTGAAAATATTTAAGACGTAAAATAAGAGAAGAGCTACTCCTCGACTGCATTCAAATAACTGTGAAGAACCCACTTAGTGTTATAATTTGGTCATGCATGTCAGCAAATGGTACTGGTCGCCTTCATGTCATCGATGGGACATCGAATGCCAGAAAATACATTAATACTATTTTAGAACCAAAGCTTCTCTCTTCCATCAGGGGTTTCTTTCCCAATCATACTTCATTTATTTTTCTGTAGGATTCTGCTCCCTGCCACACAACAAAACTATCAAGAGAATGGTTTCGTACAAAGAGCATTGAATTGTTGTCCTGGCCAGGAAACCTAAATCCTGTCAAAAACTTGTGACATCATTTTAAAACTAGCCCGAATGAGACTCCCGTCAAATAAAATGGAATTAATTGAGATTATAATTGTTTCCTGGCATCATATAATACCGAAGGAAGAGCTTAAAACTATAGTCAGCTCAATGAAACATCGATGTGAAGCTTTAATAAAAAATAAATGCTACCCTAATAAGTACAGAAAACTAACTGCAATCATCACTATCTAATGTATATCGATAATTATTGCCGCTTAACTCTTTATGTATTGTACATATTTGAATTTTGTTTTTTTGTATTGAATCTAGTATTAAACCTTCTTTAAAACGATACATACAACTTAGCATTTTGTGATGATACATACAACTTTTAAAATGATACATACAACTTTTAAAATGATACATACAACTTTGAATGCGTATAGAAACATAACATTTTCTATAAGTATTCGAAGTGGAAAACCATACAAATTTTCAAATTTGTCCACAATTTGGGCCATCACTGTGTATACATACATACATACATATATATATATATATATATATATATATATATATATATATATAAGCAATTATGCAAATATTAGACCCAAATCATAAAGATATCATTATTCAAGAAATCCACACATAATTAGGCGCAAAGCAACCATAAGAATGTATGAAATAAATATACTGAAAATTTATGAAAGAAATTTTTTTTAAATATATATATATATATATATGTATGTATGATAAAGAAAATAAATTATTATTAAAATACATAAAAAAGAAGATAACAATTAAAACCCAAAAATCAACAAAAGAAAACATTTATAGTACTATGTAATATAAATGAATAGAAATTGAAATAAAATTTGAAACAAAATGAATAATTTTAATACCCAACAAAAAACATACACATTCATGCTGGGGACTGAATTGAGGGGTTAAAATGTTCGATTATACCAACCCTCCCCCAGTGTATCTTGTTGGGCAAAAAAGTGGGTTACTCCAAAATGCAAATTTAAGTTAAAGAAAAGAAACAAGAAAAAAAAAATTCAAGGAAAGATACCTCAATTACATTTTTTTTTTAAAAAAACAAATTTTCTAATTAAAAACTATCCACTTAAAAAACTTTTGAATTAAAAACTATCTCATTAAAAATATTCTTTTATTTAATTGAATATTTAAGAAGTTTAAAGCACAAAAATAGCACAAATAAAATCTTTTTAGTTAAAGATTTAAAAATTTAAAAATAGAAACAAAAACATATCCTAATCCAAGTTTTTCCAAAAATAATCAAATCCAATCACAACAGATGCAAAAACCAAATTTCAAGACCTTGTGATATATGTGATCAAGATTTACAGTCCAATAGCTTCAAAGAATCTTTTAAATGAAGATCTCTAATACATATGTTAGCAGATCAGACATGAATATCAATAATATTTAGCTAAGTTGAGTATAAAAATGTTTCAATCTGGGAAATATTTAATAAAAATGTCATAATGAACACAATCATGAATAGAAATGATATGCAATGGGATACTAACCAAAATTTTAGATGTGAAAAATATTTTGAATAAAATGTGGGTCTGTAAATGAACACTAATTTTTAAGAAATTTTCACTGCTAGACAACTAACTAGGTGTTTTTGCAATCTTGATGTTATAATATATATATATATATATATATATATATATATATATATGTCAATATTATTATTGTGTGTGTATTGTATAATTGATTTCTAGATAGAAGAAAGAAGAAATATTTTATATGTTTTTAAAATGGTTTGAATGGACCATTCAACAATTTTTTGTCATCTTTAATGTTTCTATATGATTCATCTGAATTTTTAACTTTCTTCTGCTTTTTAATGTAAATTATGCTTAATTTGATTTGATAATATTCACCCTATAATTTTACATGTTTCTATTTAACATATAACATAAACTAGTTTCTTTTGCCAACACTACCATTGTGCGTTATTAAATGTCTTAGGACATTAATCTTTAATCTGTGGGGTGAGTCTATCCAGGAGAGGTGATAACAATAAATGTAGAGCGTGAGCATATCGGAAAGAAACTTTTATTAAAAAACTAATTATTTTACTGAAAGGAAAATATAACAAAATTCCATCTGACGTGATAAAAATACATATTTACTCTAATACAATGCACTTATGGATAGAGGATTATAATGATATTGCACAACGTACTAAGCAACTCACTTATAATTAATAAATTAAAAACAAATTAAATAATTATTAGTGACTCCATTGGGCCCAAGCAAATTTTTTCGAATGGAAGCTAAGTATTAGAAATAGATATTCTGAGTGCTTTTTCTATATTTAACCGAGATCTCTAGATTGTCTTCAAAATATTCATGTCAGAGAATCCGGTTTTGCAAAGGTAAGGTGTTGAAAAGGACATTAGTATAAGAAATGCTTTTGTTTTCAGTGGAGAAACTAGAAATCCACCCCTGTCTATAATTCAAAGAGTTAATTTTTATCTTTTGATTTCACTGCTTATCGTGAAGTCAATGAATATTTCTTGATTTGAAAGTCCTTCGGAAATATTTTGAAATTGATTGTTAATTCATTTGTAACTTGTATTAAGTTGTCGTCAGGAAGAAAATGCTTTATGTGTGTAATATTTTCTATCAGCATAGCTAAATCCTTTTCAATGCTTCCTGAAACATCTTTCACATTGTTATTTTTCAGCCTTGTAGGTCTTAAGACATTCATTCACATCTACAAAACATTTCTAGCTTTTTTTTTTTGTTTTTAATTTCTGTGCTCCGCAATTCCAGTTTCCCTTGAAAGAAAGTAAACTTTCATGAATAAGTATTTATTAATTATTTAAAATTGTATCTGAAATTTTTAAAAAGCACGAAAAATGAATTTCACGATTTTAATTAATCTGGCGTTATATTCGTTACAAATAACTTTTAAATAAATGGAGCTGGATAGCACTTCACAGACGCACTGGCTGTCAAGTAAGTTACACCTAAAAGAATAGTGAGATTAAAATATTTGAAAGTTAGTACACTCCAACTACAAAAAAATGATTAAAAACCAAGAAAAACTGAGGGAAGACTGGATTTTTTTTAATGTATTTAATTGTCCTAAAAAGTATTTTTCATTCTCAACATGTATTTTAAAGATTATAACGTTAATTGCTCGAAAATGTTTTGCTATAACATGTATATATATATTGATGCGATATTTGATATTGACAACAATTTGAATTCGATAAAATTCAATAATGATTTACGAAAATATTTTTATGAAAAATTTCCCTTTGATTTTCTCTCTTTTAAAAATCTTTCTGCTTATTTCCTCTTATTATGATTATGTGTACGCGTACTTTTCCAATCTCTTACTATGCGGTACTTCTAACTTGGGATCTTATTGAACGACTTTTATCTAGTTAAAGATAATACTACATTAAAATTACTCGGATTTTATAATTAGGTACCTTTTTCATTTATAATCATTCGCCTTAGCGTCTTTTTCTATCTTGGCGAACCTTGTCTGAACTTAAGTAATACTTATATGAGTGACTGATTTGTCGTTGAAAAAGAGCGTGGTATAGTTGTAATAAAAAGTTATACATATATATTTATTCCTAGACTGCCAAATAAGATAAGTTCTAATATCATATTTGGCAGCCTAGGTCTCTTAATATCTTGTTAATATTTTGAGGGCTTTCTAAAACAGATAAACTAACAATTATAATTAACATTTTTCTTCTTTCATAAGGCATTTCTTTAAAAATGTCATTACGGCTAGTGCTTCAACAGGAAAAATTGGAAATCTCTGATGAAATTTATTCGGCGCTTACCTTTCTTGTAGATAATAATTCCTTCTAACATGTAATTGGTAAGTTTAGAATCATATGTTGCTCTCAGGATGCTATTATTTATTTATATGAATACATAATGATTATAAATTTTTAAGAATGATATTTGAGAGATCTCATTAGATTTGGCACATCATGTGCACTTAACATCTTTTATGCTAACTCTACATATTTAACACGTTCGTAATAATACATAACGCACATAATGCGCAACGTTTATCTTTACCGCAATGGCATGTTCTACACACTTGCCCGTAAATATCAACTGAAATTATGAATGGGAAAGCGTGTGTCGTGTGTATGCGTACATCCATTTTATGCAACAGATACTTATTCGAAAGGATAACTTGCGTGTAATTCAAAACTACAATAGGTTGAACTAGATAGATTTTGGCCCATGGGATAAAAAGCTTGTACACCCTGTTCAAAGCCAATATATGCTGACATAGATTTCCTCTGGATTTTATTTTTCTTGATTGAATTAATGAGAAATAATGAATAAATAATATTCATAATTTGATTTAAACGTGGAAAATTGGACATTGTATTGTTTATATTATATAATGCAAGTCAAAGGGGAGTCAAGTTAGGGGCTTTGGAATAGTTAAGAAAAATATAAATAGTAGAGAAAATTATTGAAGGGATTTTCAGATTTTAAATGAGGCACTTTTTTGGCATCAAATGTAAGAAATTTAAATATAATTCATTTTCTTATTACTTTAGAACATGTTCTTGATAACGGTCTATGAAAGAGGTGAAGTGTCCTAGATATATTTTTTTTAAAAAATGACATATTCTGCTTAAATCATAGGAAAACCTACAATCCCGTATTTTATAAAGAGATAATTAAGTTACCTGTAGATACGAATTTTATATTCCTTAATTAATTATGAAAATTACAGAACCACTATAATATGTAGAAAAAATTTAAAATAAATTTGTGAGGGAATATAACAATGATATAAGTTATGATTTTTACAAAGAATACTTGGAAAAAATATTCCAAAATATGTGACAATATTAACTAAACATATTGTCAATTTTATTGATACCTGAGTTTAAAATTTTAGAATTGACTTGATTAATTTTAATTGAATTTATTATAAATCTACTGGAAGATTAAGCTAATATAATAATAGAAAAAAATAATCGGATGTGCGATACTAATAAAAAAATTTTCAATTTTTAAAACATAGCTTTTTGTAAAAATATGTAATGTGTAACAAATGCCCTCTTTAAAATATTTTTATAGCTATATCTTTGACACGTGATAATTAAATATACTGAAGCGCCTCAGCATTTATTCGAGAGAGTCTTATTAAGGTTATGGTAAACATTTGAAATGAGTTCCTCGTCTTAAGTTCTGAATTATGTTAATTTCGATTCATCAAATGATTTCAGAACTGTCTGCTTTTAAGCTTTGTACTGTTAAATTTATTCAGTAAAGGAACTGGTTCGTTCAAGACTTTCTCGCTGGAGATGGAACATTTCTGAAGCGAATTACTTAATTTCAACTCGAAGGATATTACGAGAACTGAAATATATTTACTGATAGCTGTCTTAGCTTAATCTTGAAATTGCATCTTCAAGTGAGCCTCCACCATTTTTTTTTATTTCTTATATATTTTTTCTTTCTCATTTTTACGTTGAAAGAATGTTTAGGTTGGCCAGACCATTCCATATCAATTTCATTTATTGCTCTTTTGTGTATTTACAGTGCTGAACTTCGCAGTCTTAAAGTTTTTATCTTAAAAAATATTAGGAATAGGGACGGGGATAGAATTCATTCCATCTAATTTAAACACGACTCAGGGCATAAATTAGCATAATAATATATTTTCTAAATGAAAAAATTCAGTTTGTTACATTTTAAAGGATTTTAGAATTTTAAATTAGAAACAAAGTATCTTAAAATCTCGTGAAAGATTTTGAATTTCGTAAGATATGGTTAGATTAAATTAAGTACTTCAAAAAAAGAATTTTTTTTGTTGGTAAAATAATCTATCTTGGGTAAATATTTTATGCAAAAAAATATAAAACTATTATTTTCTATTATTCTGAGTGATATTTATAAATATATTTTTTATAACAACTATGAAAGGGATTGATTTAAGGCAAATCATATTATTATTATTATTTTATTAGACAGGAAGTAATTTTATAATATAAATATCGAGGTATCATTATATATGTAGATGAAATCAGAAATGTATTTAAAAATAATAATAAGCACTTTTAAGGAATAAAGGAAATTAATTCTGACGCCAAATTTGTCATTGCATTTGAGGTTAATTGGCCCACTGGCGACTCTTGTAACACGTGATAAAAATTATCAAAGTTGCTCGCTTTAAATTTAATGTTATATTATTATATTATCATGAACTTAAACAATATATTTTCCACTTTAATATTTTATCACTTGCTAATTTGGGTCCCTATGGCGAAATTGTTTGCTTCGATTCATGTTATTAAAGGTAATATCATTTTTGTACAAAAGAATGTTTGTATTTCAAAGGATTATTAGTATTCCAAAAAGGAAGAATGACAGATGTTGCTAGCTTAAATGATGGTATGAGATATATTTAGTAAATTCTACTTGTGCATTCATGATTATACACCTTAATATATACAATAAATGAGGAATAATTCATTTTATGTAATAAATATGTGTTACAAATCTACTAAAGTTTTGTTTTGTTCTGAGAGCATAGACAATTACTATACCAGAAGACAAATTTTTAAAAAGACTGGAAGATTAGACTGGATTACATGTCGTAACAAAATCTTGCTTATCATTTTATTTCATAAACATGTTCGATTCACAATTTGAAGGTAAAGTTCAGCTCAATTTCTATCCTACTTTCAACTATTTCTTTCGACAAGTAACAAAACTATAATTTCATATCAACGAAAAATTGAAAAAAAAAGGTCAGAGTTTCAACATGCATCTGTCTAAAAGAATGCTGACTAAACTAAAAGAGGCTGACTATAAACAGTAAAACTAAATAATATTACCTATTTACCTCAAAGTTATTCAGATTCACAATCACATAAAGTGAGAGTGCATGCAAATCTTTTATGAAATCCATAAGTTTTCAGAATCAGTACGTTTTGAAATGATTTAATTGGTTGATAAATATACCAACCAATATTACACGCAAATACATTTAAAATATTTATTACTCTCTGCTTCAATCGGGAAACCAAAATGGTTACATTAAATATTTGTTACTGCTCTTAAAATTTAACAGTAATGGTGAAGACCTAGACGCATATTTGTATTAAGAGAAGGGATTCATTCATGAATTCGAATTTTAGATCTATGATTTAAAATCGTATGGCATCGCTGAGAATAGATACAGTTTGAAACATAAAAATACTTTATATTGTGATACTAAATATAAGAAATTATCTATTAGACAAAAATTGTGAATATTTGTGCTTATTTAAGTTAAAATGTAGATATTTTTTACTGGATGCAATAATAATTCTTTGAAATCTTTATTCTTATTCTGTTGAATGAATTTATAATACATTCAATAAATTTAATTGATTTTTAAATTATAAGAGTTTTTAGTTGGGCAAGTATTTGTTTATGAGATGTGCACGTATGAAAATACTTCGTTATAAGACGTAACAGTCCTTCATTAAAATTCAGTACCTTAAGCGCATAAATAGATATGTATATTTTAAATTTTTTTTAAAAAGAATAAGCGACATAAATATTTTGGCATACAAACTTTTACATAATGCTGAAAAATATTATTTTTAGTATAATTTCTGTGGGGGGAGGCGAATTTTCCCTGACGCCTTTCATTATTAAGCAGTGCTATAGTTGAATGAATCCATAGTTATTCAGAATTGAATTAATATGAGGTTATATTTATTTGAAAAGATATGAAACTTTTTTTCTTCATATATTTGAAATTATATGTACGAGTATATCGGGTATTGTTTAAGTCTGTGCTCCATGGCCCGTAACATTAATTGTTAAATAAATTTAACGTTTTTGCAGTACATTAAATATTTTAATTATTTTAACATTTGATATAAAATTGTATTGACAACACTTAAAAATATATAAAAATAAAATAAAAAATACTTAGTACGCTGATCCTCATGTGCTCAACGGTAGTCAATTTCAGTTTCTTCTTTCAAGACACGTGTCAATTGGTGGGAATTTCGCATTTACTCATTGAGCGTCTAGTGCAGTACTACAGATTGAGAGCATAATCAAGGATTACAACAGCACTTCTGCAAATCAGCATGACAGATACAGAATTGCACTTATAATAACGGCAACACCACTTTTAATAATTATCATTTCTCCAGCTAAGTAGTTCACAGTATGGTTAAATCTTCAAAGTAATACTTTGCCCTTTAAAGATAGACTGCGACAGACCAGGCAAATTCCTTGGTAAATTCATAAATACTTCGTATCTTCACATATTTATAGCTTCTCCTCCTCCCCGGCGTAACGTCAATGGAATATTTTGGGAAATTCCATAGCTTCACTCTTAATACAGATATCGAGAAAATTTCAGCATTTTCGAGAACTTTCTTTTTTTATGTCCAATATCACCAAACTCATTGCCAAGTATTTAATGTATAGAAACGGTGACTGCGAAGAACTGAAATTTTTGAATTCTTCATATTGAAAATGAAAGAAAACTATCTAAAAAATTCTTCAGGATTTTCGCTCACATACCATTTTCCTTATTTGGACTACTGTTTATCAAATAGAAATTCAAAATAATTTGCATTCAGCGTAACTTGAATTCACATTAAAAAGAATTTTGTTTTCATGAAAAAGTAGATTATCAAATAAAAGTTAATTGATTAATTATTTATTTAATTTAAACTCATCAATCAATTTCAGAAACTTAAATAAGTATTTCACATTTGTTCAGGATATTTTTTATATCACGACTCGTGTTATAAAAACAACCACCGCAATTTCAGAAAGACGTGGAATTTTTAAAACTATTTATTTTTATTTCTTTATCTGATTAAGGAAAAAAATATCAAATTTCCATTAAATTCTTTCCAATTTGTTATTCCATTTAATTGTTTCCAACTAGCTTTTGACAGCGATTTTCTTATTTCCAATATATACCCTAACTTAATCAGGAGGGAAAATAAAGTCTAATTTCTGCATTTCTCACTGGTAATCTGTTCAAATATCCATCAACGAATGCAAGAGTGTTAAATTATTTTCCACTTTGTTTCGTACATTAAGAACTGTCTTCAAAATGAGATCATTATCCTTCTAAACCTGTCAGTGATTGGAAGAGAACCGAAATGCATTCAAAGCAGAATCGTTCTAGCTGTGTGAAAAACCAGCCACCCAGCCAAACAAATGCCATTTGTGTCTGAGGAGAAAAATCAGTCAGCAGAGTATATAAGTTTCCTTCATCATCTTGAAGCAGTGAAACGAAAAAGAAGTAGATATAAAAAAAAAGTTTCTTTTAATACATCTAGCTCAATAAAATGCGAGATGGCAAAAACATCTATATAAATTTCTTGTTCACCAATTCATAAACTATGACTGAATGACATATAGAGCAGAAATATACAATTCATTTTATTTGAGCTTTAACTTCAGATAGGATTATCTAGTTTATTTTATGTTAAAATATGCCTTAATAAATATTTCTAAAATTAAATTACTTTGATGAAATAAATCAATACGCATAAAATTATTTAAACAGAACAAAAATATAGTATCCTGCTCTGTATTTCACATTATATTAGATCTTTCAAAAGAAATAGTTATAAAAGTATTTATATTTATCTCAGATTACAGAAGGATACTTTTGTTTGAGTCAAACCTTACTTTAATATACCCAATTTGTTCCAGAAAGAGAATTTCTATTTCAAATGCCAGATTTTCTTCGTCACAATTACTCAAAAAAATTTAATACGATAGTTACTTATATTGTAAAAATTTTTAATTTAATTTGCATTTCATTTTTTTATAAGTGAGCTCTTTAACTTAGAACTACTCCATTTTTCCATGTAAATATTAAATCTGGAAATATAAGAGTAAATTTGTTAAGTATAATAATTTCATTTTACAACATTTTTTAGCTTTTAATCTGCTTTGAATGTCTAATTTCTTTATCTCAACAGATTTTTTAAAAAAAATGTAAGGATTTTTTTGTTCTATGATTTTTTAAAACGTTTGAAAACCGTTTATTTTAACAGGGAAGAATAATCAAGAAAAAACTGCGAGAAACGTGAAGGGTGCGCTTTCTCTGAGGAAGAGAGATTTGATGTTGAGTCCAGATGAACCTCTTTTAAAAACTTGTTAAGATAAGTTTCACAAATTCTATTAGTTTTTTTTTAGCCAATGTGTGTTGGTTTTGCTCAAGCAATCTGATAAACATCTTGATTTTTTGATTATTCTATCGGGAAGAAAATATATTTTAAGAATTTGGGATTCTGTGATTATTTAGACTATTACTTGTATTCATTTTTAACTAATTTGGGATTACACAAATTAGTGATACATACTAAAACTGGTAGCATAAATATTATGCATTTGTTATTATCTCAAATGTTTCTTTTGTTAAAATGCATATGAAGTTAAATTTGATGTAGTTTCAAACGCCATGTAGATTTCTAATCTATGTACACAAAACTGAATTATCTTAAGGAGACGTTTATATTTCTCGTTTACTGAAATATTTTCCAACTGGCCATATTATATCAGTAGCATTATTATATGACATTGAACTCCTAAATTTTTTTTAGTGTTTTTGGAACTACCATTAATTGAAATTTTTCTCTTTGATTATTAAGTTTCCTAATTTTGAATCCATTCTTATAATATATATTTCTTCAGTTTTTTGGTAAAAAACCTCGCTTTAAAATGCTGCATAAATTGTGCTATAAATATATACACTTCTAATCTATACTTATTTGTCTATATTTCAAGGAAAATATATATGACAATTTTGTGACATTCTGTAACACATATATTTGAATGCTTTGTATTAAAAGTATCCTGAGAAAGTACAAATTAATTGTCACTTTATCTGTTCTCTTTAAATTTATATTTTAAATATGAGTAATTTACACAGGTATCAGCTTTTTCAAAGATGGCAGAAGGCCCTCCAGTTCACTAATCAGATTAGTCAATGAAGCATTTAAATTTATCTTCATTAATAATGCGGATAAATCCTT
>BMAW01076953.1:70964-93302 GCA_019974015.1 Nephila pilipes | reverse complement strand
TAAACACATAAAAGTAAAGCATAAAAATAAACACATAAAAGTAAAGCATAACAATTGACATTGCAAACATATAATGAGAATTGATTTAATGTAAATAAAATAAACCATCATAATCTTTTATTCAGGACATTTGTGATGAAAAGCCGAAATTCTTCTTAATTGAAATGAGATATTGTATTCTGAACAAATAGTAGGATTTCCTTCATCAATACGGTGCTGTTGTAAACATAATTATGCATCCTCATCCGGTTAATTCTTTGCTTTATGAAAATAATTTCATTATCCGAATTACGTCATATTTTATTCGAGCTTTATTGCACTATTAGATTCGAATTTAATCTATATCTTGGTGATGTGGAATAATTATTTTCTTGCGAATCAGTCTGTGTTTAAAACCGGTTTCTTTCAGATATTATTGTTATTTACATTCACAGAGGCTTAAAATTGCTCCTCTAACTCTTTTCTCAGCTACAGTTGGTTATTCAACAAATCCAAACTAACCCCGGGGAAAAATCATAAAATTTCCAGGATAATTTTTTTGCTTATTTTATCTATGAAATTAGTGAATTCTTTGGTTCGTTAAGTAGTTTTGCATCGGAAAAATGAACTTTTTAAATGCGTATCTTATAAATGTGTTGTTCAGTTTAGTAACACTTTTTTGATAAATGTAATTTCAAGTTGAAAAAATAAATAAAAGTAAAATGGTTCTTTCCGTTAGAAATAACACATCTGCTTGTATTATCTAAATTTCAGCAATTAGAAGAAACAACCATATTCTAATATTAGTTTTCTATGTAACAAAGCAGCAATAAATAAAATGAATAAAATTCATATAATTTTAATTTAACTTTTATTTAAAAATTTTAATTTAAATACAAACTGTTGTTGAATCTAAGAATATCCAGTCCATCTCACAACAATGTATTTTTTTTATCTTCTTCAACAATATCCCTTCAACTGAAACGGCTAATCATATTATGCATTTATAGTTGGATTTGCAGTCTTCAGATGCTTGAAAAAAAACGAATATAAACTTTAAAAAGTCTTCTACATGTATTAAATTTTATCTTCAAAATATTTACATGCAATGAGGCATTAAATTTAAAGGGAAAAGCAGAAATAAACGATGTCCTCCATAGTGTCATTCTTGACCTGCCAAGCAAAGACAAGAAAGATGACTTCGCTCGAGCTTCTCCATAGGCTTCTTTTCAAAAGGGAAAAAAATACGGGTTTCCAGTTATTTTTTTACATAAAAGAAAAGTAAACAAAGCTCAAAATAAAGGATAAATGTTAGTATCCATCGTAAAAATTCTTAATGCGATTCCAATGACAGTTGAAGATATTTTTTTCCAAACTAATGCATAAATATTTCTTTTTCTGAATTTCAAATTTTATATTTTGACCTTATATCATGATTTATATTTGATTTTGAACCTTTTTACAGTATATTTACTATCATTTTGATATTATATATGGATTTTATTTATCTCATAGCACCAATTGTTTGAGACACGGCACTTGAATGTTAATAGTTTTCATTTTAGTTGAGTTATCATGGAGACGAGAATAAATTTTTTTTTATAAATTTACATCAAGAGCAAAAGTTTTGCTTAAAATATATGTATATTAATAGCATTTTAATTGTAAAAATATTCTATATATAACTATTCCATAAACATTTAAAAATAATGCTCCTTTAAATTTAAAATTTAACAATGAAATTTAGACTTATATTTAAAGTATAAAATTGTATAAATAAATATTTTTCAATTCAATCACTAATAAAAAAGAAAAAAAAAGGAATTGAATCAACAGAGCATTTACTGTCTAATAAGTACTATTTTAAATAGAAATTCCAATTTTTTAAGTAATTATTAAAATAATGTTAAAGAGAGCTTATACGTAGTTAGATATTTATAATATACCAAAATTATAACTTTAAGATATTATTTCCTTGAAAGGAAGCTAGACCATAAAAAGTATTTTTAATTCACAGATATTAATTATCAGAAATAAATTCATGTTATACAAAAGATGGCTTAAAGTTTATAAACCTAACAAATGAACTAAATTATTGAAAAATTTAAATTCTTTATTTTTATGAAAATAATAACTAAGCAATAATAGTTGCATTTATTTGATTTTACTAATTTTAAATAGTTGCTGCATATCATTTTTACAATTGGAATAATTTAGTTCTAAATTAAATTATTTTATTGGTCCCTGCTCACATAATTTTTTAAATATATTTTACATGTCAACAGAAAGGTTTTATATTAAAGATCAAAGCAAAAAATCAATATCATGTTCATGTATTTATTTGTATTAGAAAAGTTATTTTTATAAAACATTTATACAAAAAAAACTTATAAAACAAAATTTAAGGATAAAAATAATACCTTATAGCGCTTTTAATTTTCTTACAATGCTTGCCTTTGAAAGAAAAAAATTATTTTTCTTGTACGTAATATGTCTTTCTAGCATAATAGACTAAAAATAAGATTTTAATTTATAATCAGACACTTAAATACTAAATTCCATGTTGAACTACAATTTTTAAAATTTATTACACTATTTTTTACTATCAGTTATCCCAAAAATATGCTTTTCATCATTTTTACATATATTTAAGATCCTTAGTTCAGCTAAGCAAATAATCTGAAAGATATTATAATATTGATAAAATTCCATTCATTAAATGTTTAAAAATAGACCGAGTATATTTTCATATTAATCAATTTTTTTTACGAAGTCTTGGGTATTTGGCAAGTTTTAACAGATCACTCATTTTTTAATTCTATATTTTTAAATTCATTTAATTTCAGCTATTGAATCTATTTTCAAATGAAACGGGAATATAAATTGCTAGAAAATCTTAGGATAAATTTAAATTTCCTCTTTTCGCTTTGAAAATAAACATATTTGAGGTGAAGCAAAATAAGTAATGAATTTTATCCCGGGCAGAAATCAATTATTCACGAGAGAAGTTTCTAATGTTTGGCAGAAAGTAGGCAGTTACTATCTTGTCGGTTTATTTACTTTAATTAAGAAGCTGTACTTGTATAATTACGATATCTCTAGACGGAAATAGGATTCCAGAGAAGATTATTAACTTACAGATCAAAGGTTTCAGTGCTTGTGCCTTTGTTCACTATTATTGAAATAAATGTATAATTTCCATCGGAATTGAAATAAATGGTATGGTATAAATTACTTCCATCTATTTTAAATTTAAAATTTTGGGATAGTTGATTGACTGTATTCTAATTGATTTGTTGTACTGAAATAGTTTATATACGTTTATATTTTCTTTTTTTGTGTATATGTTTGTAATTCTTTTCCTTGTTTATATAGTATGTATCAGGGGTGGCCATAACGAAGCTCGAGAGCTGAATGTGGCTCTTGCAGACGAATGGTGCAGTTCATGTGAAAATAATATATATATATATATATGAAAAATGGTTAACAAAAACTACTCAATGCCCAAATTTTATTAATTTACTTCATTAATTTTATAAAATTTCATTCATTAATTTTACAAATGAGCAATTAAACAGATCGATGTCCAAAAGTAACTGTTTTGTACAATTTATTGTTAGTTAAGAAGCCAATAATGTTTTCAAAAATATTAAAAAAATAATGTGATGCTTATATCAAACAATTTCGCGAAGAAAATCTTTAAAATATCATTTGATTGAGGATGCCTAATGAATGTTATCCATCTTAGGAGTATGCTACCGAAAGTTTGTTTGATGATTTGTACAGGGTTAATTATGAAGAAATCTTGAGGAGAAAAACTTGATTCATCTCCTATTATAATTCTTTTTTATTAACTTCTCGCAAATCGTATCCGTGATTACGTGGGTCATTTTAGCCTAGTGGTCATGGTCGTGAACTCGTAGTAGGCGTTGTTTCCGCTGAATCGCATGTTCGAATCTTGATATCACTTCAGACTCGCCGCATTGCGGACTGATCAACGTTAAATTTGCCGAAGCCCTAAGTTCTCCCGTTGGCGTAGTATGGAATTTCAGAGAAGATGTCAAATGAGGAGTCGTCTTCGTCGCTTGACTGTAGATCAAAATTACGATATTCGTCTTAAGTAGCCCTCCCGAAACTGGATTCTACTTTTTTTTTTATCGGGGTGTCCTAAATTGGGTGTACTTACTTAAACTGAATTCTTGTGATTCAGTTTTCCAAATCGAACTTTTGGCAAATGGGTTTGTCGTTTTGTAGGCCTTCTCTCATAACTTCAAAGTTTCTATTTATTCCGATAGTGTATCATCAATATTTCTTCTGTAGAGTACCACAAATAAATCATCCTTTATTAATATCATTAAAGAAAAATTAGCAACTTATTCTGATTTTTACAACCTATACTGGTTTCGGCCCACGTTGTAGATTATTACAATGAACCTGCAGATTCATTTGCAAAAACCACTGTAACTGATGGTGAGGGAGTGAATGTCCCCTGCCTCTCTGTCTCATATAGTTAAGATTTTAAAAATAAGTTTCTTTCTGTCGTGGTAGTTTTGGTGGCCAACTTGTAATACCGGTATTAGGGTTCAGTTGTATATTCCAAGACTAAATTTGAATTTTTTATTCCAATTCAGTATTTATTACTCGCTTCTTAACTGGTCGAGGTCTCTTCGTTTATTATTTAAATCTTTTCCATTTGAAAAATACAAATTTATATTCCTGTGGCTCTGTTGGAGATGCTGACCTCTACGTTTTCTCTTGCCCTTTTAAGATAAGTTTTCATTTAAAATGTGAAGTCGTTGAAGCAATTTGTCTGAAGCCTGTATGTGAAAATCCTAATTTATATTTTTATGCTTAAATCCTGTATTTTTAAGGCTAGTAAAATTTTTCAACACATTTCATAAATGTTACAATATTTGGTTACATTTCTAAATTTTCAATTTTCCATATTGTGTTCTTTTAATTGTATACCTTGTATACATGCAATATATTTTTGTCTAGTGTTTCACTTCTGAATTTTTCATTATTCTTTTCTGTGTGTTTGTGTATACTCTGTCGCTGGGAGTCAGCCGAGAAAATTGCTTGATTTTGTTTTCTTTTGACTTTCGGGATTATGTTTTATTCATTTGTTCATTGCTCTAACATGTACTGTTTTTTGTTACTCTATTGTAAAAAATTGTAAAAAAAAAATCTTTTTTCCAGTAAATGTTTAATATGGGGAGGGATTGTCTCTAGGGGTCCGGTTTGTAGCTCTAAACCCTTGAGTGAGCTCGGTCCCTTGGGTATTCTGCCATTAGCCCTAGCGTTGCTTCTACGTGCGACGTTAATAAACATTCAAAACCTGTTATAACGTGATCGAAAAAAAAATGTCTTGGAGAAAAACGCATAAATTGGCGTCATTTTGGGAAAACAAATGATGTGTAATTCAGAGAAGTCTTAGAATTTCTATCAGGTAACACTGAATAAAATGCTTTTTCCTGTATTTCATTCTTCTTAAATGTGGGATCCAAAGCCAGTGTAGATAGCTTCCCCTGACATGTATGTTTCTTTTCTTTAATTCGATTAGTTACTTTGAATTTTTGTGTTAGTTTCTTTAATGTACAGGATGCATGTGAATAATTTTTGATATTAGTTAAGAAACTGTTTTCTCTTACTAGTTCCACACACACAATCCCCATTAGAATATTTATCTGATACCCACGTTTAACTTTTGCTGCATTGATGTTTTACAGTTATCTTTTTAATGACGAATTAAAATTTTTATAAATTTTTCCTTGTGGGCTTAATAAGGATTCTTATTCTTATCTGAAGGTTTTTTTTGTGTTAATGTTATTTCTTTCTACTTAATGGTTTCGTTCAGGCACTTTTAGTTATGATTTATATATTTTTGTTTTCTCTCTTCAGATTAACATTTAGATTGTGACTGAGCTATTCATGATTTTCTCTTCATTAGCCTGGGGACTTTATACCAATTTGTGAACTGTATAGAATTATAATCTCTTCCCAACCAAAATGATATGTAGTTTGGTAAATTAAATGAATATAAAGGTGATGTGAAGTGAATTAAAGATAATAATATATAAATGAAATGGAAGTGTTGAGGAATAAAGGGAAATAGAGGATAACGACTTGTTGATATTTACTTATACTTTGGATAGAAGCACCTCAATTAGTTTTGTGGGGATTGAAGCGAATTCTAGTTAAAGTATTAAGATAAGAATCGACTGTTTCTGTGAAGTGATTGGATCAGATCGAGTGAATCTCTAAGTTAAGAATTTAGTAGTCGATTCTAATTTAAAATTAACGCATTAAAAGGAATTCGAGATAGAGTGACCTTATCTATCCTTCATTGATAAATAAAGTATTTTATCTAATTCTTACGTATCTTCAATTGAAATGTTTTTTTTAACATGTTTCATGGAAAAGAACACAGGCCGTGGAATTAAATATTAAAAAAAAGTGTTAAAAGGTTGTATATTAATATAGTTCAGATATTAAGATTTAGTTAAGTAATTTTCTTGTAGCCTTGTTTATATACTTGTATAGATTTTTCTTTTTTAAAAAATATTCTCCTTGTTCCAATGAAAACTTAATTTTCGTACTGATTCGATTGTTGAATTATTGAAAACTGGATAATTTTATTAATGCGTTGGTAAAATGCTTATGCTCTCTTATGTTACCTGATACAGCTTCCGTTTGTTGTGATTTATATGTTGTAAATGTGTTAGTTTAAATAAATACTGATTAAGGTCATTATCAAGGGACTGTCTTTTTCAACTTTAATGCTATATTGATGAGTTCGGTCTGATTAGAAAAGAAAGAATAAATAAAATTCTTAGATATTAGTTAGAAGCAATGTTTTAGATTAAATGCTTGCTTTTGATATAGTTTGAATATAAATCAAAATTTTTGTAGAACTTTATCTATTTTCATTCGCGTTGTGTTTAGTACTTAAATTATATATTATAAAATATACTTCAAGTTACATACAACCAAATTAATTTTGAGATAAGTATTTTTATTGTTTATCTTTTTTTTCATTTTCCTGTGGTATTTAATTGAATTCTTTGACTAATTTCATTCTTGAGATACTCAACTTAAATCAATTACTTATTTTAAGTTTTGGAAGTATTATAACAAAACATTTTACTAGCGTTATTAGTGAATTTGTTTTGAAATGTTTGTAATTTTTAGGCGTTAAATTTTAAAAAATGTAAGTTTTCTATGAGACAATTGAAGATAAGATATATGGGATCACACACAAAGGAAATAACAAGTACTTTAATTGTTTTTTTTTCTATATTGTCATATTTACGATGGAAATTTTCATGTGGAAATAATAACATAAGAAAAACCACCATAAATCTTACTAATAAAACACAAAATGAAATCATCCGAAACTTACACCCACCAAACAAAATAAAAAGAATAGTCAGAATGCGCCAGCTGTCAATGTGATTACACGGAAGCAAAGTGATCGTTACCATTTAGATTATGGATGCTTCCAAACATCGTCAACATCCAGATGTGCAACATTTAACTGAGGAAAATGAGAGTCCCGTTGAGATATATCGTCTTTTGCAAAATGTGTCTCAGACAGAGCGTATGTTATGCACCTAAGCAATTACTTTTGCAAAGGCAGTACGGATGACTAGTCCCGATTAGGTCCAATGTACTCAGTCCTCATCTGAGAAACAGTTACTGCAGTTGGTATTCTGGTGAGGCAAAATTGGTGAATCACCATGTGCGAGACATGCTACCAGCTAAAGCGTCACCATATATATGATGAAAGTAGCCATCATGTTGCCCAAAGTGAGTTGTTCTGTTACATGATAATGCCCTCCCTCATGCGGCAACTTGCTTTGATGCAACAATTTCCCCTAATGGGAAGTTCTCGATAATATAACCCTGGCTCGATAATATAATCCACCATATAATCCTGGCTTTTCATCTTACGATTACCATATCTTTGGTCCAATCAAGAATGCCCAGAAGGAACATAAATCCGTGAACGAAGATGAGATCAAAATCCCCATTGAAGAATAGTTCTCCAGACAATTCTGGAGGAACTTCATTCAGAGTATTCATAATTTCGTAGATCCCTAGGCTGCCTCTATCAATCTGCAAATCAAGAGTGTATACCCATTACGTTCCTTGTGTACCAATCTTTATTTTAAATACATAACACACTTAAAAATCTTCAATGTTTTTTTAAATTTAACATTATTTATCGTTTTACATTTCGAAAGTTATGTTTTATTATTTTCAATCAATTCCTTGTCTTGTTGAACACTCACATATTCTTCTCAAAATTGTTTATATAAATATGCAAAACTTTGAAAACAATTTTATTTTTAAGTCTGATACGTAACGACCTGTTTGGACGTAGACGAGATAAAAGCTGGATTGATTTATGAAGGATAAAGATCTACAAAGGGTATTATTCTGGTTAAAATATTTTTCCAGATTAATAAAATTTTTAAAGTTAATTACCTTCTGTAAAGACTCTCCGAACATTCCTTGTTGATCAATGCTTATCCAAACACTCTCAGAAAGTGATAATGCATCGGAGATTTAGTTTCAATACATTACAGGAAATACTTCTATAGGATATGCATTGTTCGCAGACTGACAGAATATTATCTAGATGATTTATTCGCTTGCAAGTACTAAAAATTCCATTATACTGCTCTCTGAAAAAGTATCCAACCTTACATTTTCTGGAAACGATATAATGTTCCTATAAATCTCTCAAACCTCTCTCTAGTAATTTTCCTAATCATTACATTTCTTACAACATAAAGCTAATTCATATATATTACAGTTTTCAATCTATGTCATGTTATCATATCAAACATCTCAGTAAAGTAACCGTAAATCAGTTAAAGCGAAATGCACTTGAGTACTCGTTACAAAGTCTCCATTATATTTAAATATAAATATAATTTAACAGCACTTACTTTTTATAAGCTATGTTTTTTTATCACAAAAATGGCCCAGAAACAATTTTATGTACCTAGTTGAGTATGAATATAATAACTTGCATCAACTTTTACAATGTTTTTTTCGAAACGTATAACAAAGTAACGAAGAAGTCTTCGACAACGGAAAATAAATTTATTTTACGCCAAGTTTAAATAATCTCACCTTTTTGAATTAAAAACAATGAAAGTTATATTTTAACAATGAGATATAAACATACTTATGTATCTATTTATGTAAATAAAATCACATTTATATTTAAAATAACAATACATGAGCAATTAATAATCAATAGATACATTTACATTTGTAAGTCATGCGTTTAGGTGCATTTCGAATAAATTATACCTTTAAAATTTTCAGAGTACTTATAAACATACTAACATTCTATATGTACTGAACATGATCATAATTTCAAAGTTTGAATTTATTACACTTTTAAAAAATGAAATTTTTATTAAAATGTGCCTTAATTATAGTACAAATACTGTGCATTATCTAAAATCTGTGTGCGTTTATTAGAATGAATTTACGTTCCCGTTCCTGTATTGAAAATAACCTCTTTTTATTATGTGGCAAATACTGTGCTCCGGATAAAGTAGATGTTGAGGAAAGTGTACTAGAACTTTAAAAAACACATTAAAAAACTCAAATATAGATTTGATTTCTCTATGGCGTGGTACGTTTGTTTACAATTTTAGATTTTAATTTTTACCATTACATTTAGCAAGCCTTCATAAATAATATATTTACGGGGTTAGTGAAGCCTAACTGTAAATATTAACAGAGAAAAAAAAGGAAAACATAAACATTTTAAGGTCTTGTTCTTAATCCAGCTCAACATTTTGATTCAGTTTGGATAAATTTGTAGAAGATCTAAGAGTTATAGACATAGTACGAAACAGAAAGACTCCGTTAAGATGATAATATTATTAAACTCTAAATTCTGATTTTAAAAAATTCATCATTTTACGACTTGTATAACATAACACGCATTTTAAAAAGCCATACTAATTCATTGAAGTACAATTGATTTTAAGATATAATAATACTTAAATTTTACATCATTTAGTTCTAAAGCGTCATATTCCAAAGTATTGAACTGAATCCGTCGCCTGAAGTTCAGAATTATCTTAAATTCTTTTCGTTTAATGACTTTAGAACCGTCTGGCTTTCCGCTGTGCCGCCCTTATATGGATTTTAAAGAGGAACTTATCTATTCAAGAACTTGTAATAGAGAATAGAAATTTTCCAAAGCGATGATTTTTATTTCAGATAGAATGAGAATACTGAAACTTATTTTCAGTTAGTATGATGATTAAACTCAGAAATGGGATCATCAGATGCGGCTTTGCCATTTATTTTTTCATTTTTTTTATGGGGAAAAGATTCTTTTCTTTTATTTCAAATAACTATGTCGGCCAGAAAAATCATTGAATCGAGATTGATTTCATCATTATTCTTTTCTGTACTCAAATAACAGAGCTTTGGATTTCTATTGTTCTCATCTTTAATAATAAAAAAAAGAAATAGAGGTTTGTTAGTTTCTAAAATAGATCTGCATATATATGATAAATTGTACACACAAACGAAATATTTTTACGAAATTAAACTACGCATAAATTTCAAATATTTTTTCCTTAAGCTGAACATGAATGGGTTTTAAAATTTCCACAAAACGCAATGAAAATTTGTATATAATAGGAACGAAGTATCAAAAAGTTTGAATGTGTAGGGCAAAGGTTCGAACTTTTTTTTTTAATTTGCCGCCTCCTTGTGAAAAAAAAAATTACTCAGTACAATTTTTTTTCCCAAAAAAACAACAACATAACTGTTCTTGAAATCAGTAATGTAACCTTCAATTTTCTAACTTTTGTGCTTATTCTTTTTTGTGCTTATTTTATTCCATAAACAGCATTCAGAAGAAAAGCAGACAACTACTTAAAATTTATATTACACTCAAGAATTAGTGGAAGCCTGTTCATGGTAGTTTAATCTTGTCATGTTCTGTGCAAATGTGTAAATATATGTGCAGTGCAATATAAAATTTACGCTGCGCATGTTACTAGTACTAGTTTAACAAGTACTAATAAAGCTATAATGTACGAATATATCTATTTTTAATAGGGATTGATGTTATTTAAAAGTCATTAAGAACTATGCAGTGAAACAAGAGTTCGATGATATTTAGTGTTAATTGAGCGTTTCATCGCTTTTTTGTGAGTATTTCCAGGAAAGCAGCAGTTTGTCCTCAATGTCTGTCTGCATTTGTCTTGGACCAAAACCACACCTTAGATCTCTTAATTGCTTACCAGAGGAAGTTACTATTCCCTTTTATAATCAGGTATGTTAACCATAATTTAAAATATGTAATAAATAAACGAGTTTCAAATACAACATTCAATGCTAGAAAATGTCTGCTTAAGAAAATAAATATATTGAATAAAATTCTCAATAAAAAGAGCTGTAATTAGGATGTTTGAAAATTGCATTTATTCAAACAGAAGTTAGCATAGATGCAATTTTGACTGTGGAAAATCTTAATAAAGATTATAATTGAAAAGAAATTCCTACCTTTTATGAATTATATATATATATGTAATGACCTCTCCACTTTGTAACGCATTCATTTTAAGTGTCAATGTAATACATTTTAAAATATTAGAACTAAACGTTTAATACTTTTATATCTATTTAATTATGTGTCCACTCACACTGGTATTAAATCAATTTGATTTTTACAACAGGAAATTCAAGAATATTTTATACAATTTGCAAACTTAAATATCAAAAATGTTTTCATTCTTTAAGGTTAAAAAATCCTCAGTATCAGTACGATGAAAACACTTAAACATAACTGTACCTTAAAATATTTCCAATTTTTATGTTAATATTTAGACGAAACTTCGTTTATTACACAGATGTATTATTTATGAGCATTTGATAAACGAAACTCTAGAAAATTAAGCTTTAAAAGTTATAAGCAAACGTGCCACGACTTGGAGAAAAATATCCGTCATCACGTTTTTCTTAAAATGTGTTTTCTCAAGATTCTGTGGTACACTCCTCCCCCCTCAAAATCTACTTTATTCTTATTGGAGATATTTTCCACATTGTGAAATGAGCTTATTTCCAGCACAGTTAACGCAATTTGTTTCTTATACACTTTCATACAGTTTAGGTATAACACAATATTGGGTGCATTAAATTAAAGAAATTTGAATAATCAAATTTAATTTTTAAAAATTTCATTATAATTTAAATTTTGAAATCATAACTATGTTCAGTTGTATAGATTGTTGTGTTTATTAGAACTCTTCAAAATATCAAAATTATAAATTCAGTGGAATATTTCCAAGCTGCACCTAAAGGTTAGTACACGACTTATATACAAATGCTAATACATCCATTGAATAATAATTGCTCATGCATAATCATTCACAAGCATAAATACGAGTTTCTTAACATATATAGATTCATACGTATACAGATATCTCCCAGTCAAATATGATTATATTGCTTTTAATCTAAACAACTGAGGATTATTTAAACTTGACAAAAACATTTTTCTTTGTCGAAAACAGCTCTAATCCTAAAGCAACACACTTTATTCTATAGACAATTGCATGTATTTATCAAGCAGATAAATGTATCAATCATTCCTGTTTGCCAACCTTCTGGAAATGGATATTATTATCAACCCCATGTGGATATAACGATAACGACTGCATTAAGCCCATGCTATTGCAACTAAATATTTCATATTAATGGTTAAGACCTGGCAACCACACATGTATTCCGATCGTCTGCATTCGCAAGTCCCAATTCTACGCCTGTACTTCAGAGAAGCTTGACAATGATACAAACCGGTCCGGTTCTGGACGTCGGAATGTCATAAGCAGCGATTCCAATTACTAGAAATGATCTTACTACACTAAGATATCAAATATAGGACCTTATTAATGTTAATTGGGAGTGAGGAAGCAAGCAATAGTTGCTAGTTCAACTATACTGTTGATTAAATTTATAGTTTTTCATTATAAGCTCTTCAGACTTTATTTAAAAAAACGGCGATATCTGTTCTTTAAAACTGAAGCTTAATTTGTGAAGGTATGATAGCGAACAAAAGAGAATGCATGTTCACTTAATTTTTAATATAATTATATGTTAAATTATTTTATGTCATAAGGCAGGTGATAATTCAAATATTTTACTTGAATGTTTTTTAATAGACGCCGATGTACGTTGACTTTCTGGAGAAAAATAAAACGATTCCCATTATTTCATAAGGGAATTTTTTTTCTTTGGCCCTAATACATAAGATCTTTTGTGTGTTTGCTACAATCCAGTTTTTTTTTAAGTGTCATGATTCATATTTGATTTGATTTCATATTAAACTTCTTTTCTTATTGCTTTTGCAAATCTTTATCTCTTATTAATTCATTTTTTTCCTTATTTGGTGAAGCATTCTAAAAAAAGCATGCAATACACAAAGTTAAACATGGCAGAAAACTAAGAAGTTAGTTTAAGAGCAATCTGTAAAAACTGCTACTAAAAAGTACATAAGTCTTTTAGGAGAATGCAGGTAATTATATAATTTATGTTTCTTTTAAAATAAGAAACATATAAGTAAGAAATCCCTCCAAATATTGAAAATATAATTATTAAAAAATCAAGAAATTAATTTTTCTATTTCATAGGCCAGTTTGCTTAAAAAAAAGTAATTTTCCATATCATAGGATATCATGAGATAATTAATTTTTTTGTTATAGAATGTCTTTTTCTCATTTTTTTTCAAAATGTTTATGAAGTAACCGGGAAAATACTTCTTATCTTATGGTTATTAAAATAATGTAAATATGCAAGCATCTTTTTTAATTTTAAAATCTTTCTATTTTGCTATGAAATCGTAAGAAATGGTTAATTATATAAAATATGAATTTCCTTAAAATTAAATATGAGGATGTTCTTAAAAGTCAGTTCGAGTATTCTAAAGAAAAATAAAATTAAAACAAAATTCTACTAAAAAGTTTCAATACAAAATGCTGATTAAATTTAAAATTAGTGTTATAATATCAGAAATGCGCGAAACATGCTAAAACTATTTCTTATTTCTTAATGAAGGAATAATCCTTTCGAGTTCTGACGAAAAACAACATATATTTTCGTAAAACACATTTATTAATTTAATAGTAATTAATAGTACTTTTTTTTAATTTGTTGGATTTAATAAAAATAAACTTCAGATCTACAAGAAAACTAGTTTTATATTCTTTTTGAGAAATTTCAAGTAAATATTTTTTTATGATTACTAAAATATAGTGAATAATAAAATTACAAATATTTGAGTTTTGTCTCAAAAAATTCATATTTATATTTATTTTCAATACTTTCTAATACCGTTAAAAATAAAATGTAAATTTTTTTCATGGATGTTGTTAAAATTCAGAGAGAAAAAACATATAAAGCGGCATGTCTGTTGATTTATTTTATACTTTATTCAAATGATTAACGTGAATAAAATAAATAATATATTTCGAAAACAAAATTCTTTCTTATTTCAATTTTAAAATGATGAAGTATCAGTTTGATAACTTTCAAACATATTGGCATGGTTATTGTTATTAAAGGATATAATCATTCAAAAGATAATCAATCAATAAACAATTAACTAATTTTATACTGTCTTAGAATGATCGGAAATCAAATTTTTTTACGAATGTGGAACATTTACTAAATCAGAACATTTACTAAATTTTACCTATCTTACTAAAAGTAAATAGTAGGGTATCGAATATTGGATCAGAGTACAATAACGTTCTGGTGAACTGGATCCGAATAAAGAATATACTCTTAGAAGTTCATTTCGCACCTTCTCGCTCTAATATCGTGTGCCCATTGAACTCGTTACACCTTCTATCTCCTCTCATCTCTAATATCTTTCATGCCTCCATTCCCTCTTTCTGATAATTTCCTATTCATTACTTTTCTTTTATAATAATGCTAACTTACATAAGTCACAGTTCTTTCACAAGGTGCAATTTTTAATTCAAATAACATAATAAAGTAGCCCAAAAGGATAGTTAAAAGCCAAAGCATCTGATAACTCTTTTTTTGAGACAAAAATGAACTTGTCAAATTTTATTAATATTTGAAATCAGATTGAATACATTCTTGTTCTGTATTACATTCATAATGTTAAATCAAAACTAGAACTGTAACTTTGAAGTATTTTGCTAACAGATAAATTATATGGTTTATAGCACACATATCAGGAATACCATTTTTGATTGTAGTAGTGTATATTCAGAGAAATAATTGCAGATCATTAAAATAATATATACAAAAATTCTGCTAAATTATGTGGTCAAATAACGTACATTGTTCAATATAAGGTGAGTAACGAAAGATAGGTGCCGCTCCTGGGTGCTTCATCCATATACATATATATATATATATATATATATATAACTTGAGATATTTATATAAGTGAGAAGGTATACAAATGTCAAAATAGAAACAAAAATAAAAAGGTAAAAAGTAATAATGATAATGTCTGTGATATAGGTCAATCCCAAAATTTCTAAAAATTAAAGTTTAGTTTAGTTTATATTAACGTCGCACTAGAAGCAACACGAGGGCTATTGGTGACGGACCTCGTAATTTTGAACCACGGTCAAGTGACGAGGACGACACCTGAGCTGGCACCCCCCTCTCCTAACATCCACACCACGCCAACGGGTCTAAAAATTAAAATTACATAAAATAGCTTTAATGCTTTCACAGTTTGAATGAATTATTTTGATTTGTCGGATTAATAAATTATTCTCCTATAGAGCTTTGATGCAGTAAAATAAACACGGATCATATGATGTAAGAAATACCCCATCAAACAATACCATCCCTAAAAAAGAAAAATACAACATATATTTTAAATTCTTTTCAAAATATTACTTTACATTTCAGATGGAAAATTTTGTATTTTATAAAAGTATTTAACCGATACATGAAAGAAAAGCCATTTTTGAATTAAAATTGAAAAGTAAGATACTTAAATAGTCTAATTTCTACACGAATAAAACCTTCTAAATTAACTCATAAGAAATTAAGTTTAAGAAATAATGAATTACCTCTGGTAGAAATCAATTAATGAAGACAAAAGTGTTGGTGGAAGTTATGTAATTACTTTCTTTAATTAAAGGACTATATTCTTATATATTTATGATACTTCAAAGTGAAATTGAGTTTGAAAATGTGTGAGAAGAATATTAACTTCCTAATAAAAGTTTTAGTGAATAAGGTTCTTCATGATTACAGGAAAAAGTGGAACATTTATCATTGGAAATGGAATATAGAATGTTTCATTCTTTAGTTCATTCTTCCATTTATTTTAAAATTATTTCTACAGACATATCATACATATCGTATAGTAAAGATAAATAACTTGATGGTTCAAATATAAATTTTAAATTGCTTACCTTAAAAATTATTTGATGTTTCAATTCTAATGGTATTAAGACAATTAAAGTATAATTGATTGCAATATATTCGAGAAAATTTCCATCTAATTAAGTATACGGGGAATTCTTCAATTTGCACAAATAAGTTATAATTACGTTATTGATATTCAAAATTTTTTCATGAAACATATGTTTCTCTTTAATTAATTAATTATTTTAATTTACTTATTAAAGAAAGTTACATTTAAATTACTACTATTACCCCAAATGCAGTATAAAATGATGATTTTTATTTTAAATATAAATTATAAGCTAAGTAACACAATATTCAGTTAAAACATTCAGTATGATAAAAAAAAAATAAGAGAATAGGCTTAATGAAAGAATTGTTTTATTAATTGCAATTTAAATTATAATTTTGTACGTCGAATCACGCTTTTAATCAGCAAATTAAAAAAAAATGATCTGATAACATGTAAAATGATTCAGTATCTTTATCTGAAGAAAAATTTATTTGCAAAGGATTTTATAAACATTATCCTAATCGACAGGATAACAAGAATCGATTAAATTAAGAAGAATTTGAAAAAATAACTTGCTTGTTATCTGCATACGTAAAATCAAACTTAAATAATTTGAAGCAGAATGGGCCCTAAAATTCGAATTTCATATTTTGCTAAAGAGGAGAGGCAAATAAAAAATAACTACATGATAAAAGATTTGACACACAAGCTTCATTTTATAAAATACATGTACATTACAATATATGTATTTATATTTTTCATTTAAATCAATTGCTTTTATTAAGTACCCTAACAAAATTAAAAAGTTTTTGAAAAACTTTATATTTTTACTTGCCCCTCTGAATGCAATCTTTTAGTCATTGCAAATGTTTCCAACCTATCAAGCGATGAAAATATAGAATCTCCTACATAAGACTGATCTTCACAAAAATCGTCAAGTTCTTATATATGTATCATAGTTTCTTCTGCATGAAGGGCGTTTCCTAGATTTACCGATTCTTTTCATTGTCTACATATTTCATTCTCAGCTTAGTTTTTTCCACTGCTTGAGCAATGACATCACAATCAATTTTCTCGCCAGAACGTAGTCCACGTTGAACATAGTCCTCATAAGAGATTACTGAGTATCTCCTCTCGATTGTTGAAAACTCAGGAACAGTTTCCTCTAAGTTGTCACTTTTTTTATTCCTTTTTTCGTTTACAAATCTGACCTTATGAAAATATTTCGTAATTGTTCGCTCAGTAGCATTGTCTAGTGTCTTTTTGCTCATTCGTGCAGTATGAATAATGTTGAGAATCTTGCCTTGAGGACTCGGTGTCTCGACAGATTTAACGTGTATCACCCTTATTACATTAGTGATATTAGGACTTGAACCTCTTCCCAATGAAGCAATTTCACTCTAATTCGCTATTAGGCATTTATCACTGAACTAGCTTGTATAGAGTAGTGTACCAATGAACAACTTAGAGTAAATATTATAAAATATTGAATAACTTTTGGTATTTTTTAAGGTATCAACAATTCATGAAATTCGGAATCAATGATTTTACTTCACATGAAAATTTCAATATGAAATGGATGGATATGACAGATGCAAATGATATGGATAAAAATTTAATTAATCCTGAACTATCAACAGATAAATCAAGTCACTCGCTTTATTACAAGCGAAATACATTCATTTTTTGTAATGACTCAGAATTATAAAAATCTGTTGTTAATATAATGTTACATAATTTAATAAAAAAAGTTATTTAAAAGTAAAATTAATCAATCGCAGAATCTCTTAGTGCAATTTTAAAAAAACGAATTAAATACAGTTGAAATTAGAGGTTAAGAAAAATTGTAATAAAAATGGGAACAATTTAAATATTAGTAATGAAACAGACTTATTAAAACATATGCTATAAGTTGCTGTAGAAGGTTTTATTTACAACTATTATGATATTAAAGTATCTTTTATTTGTTTAAAAACTAATGTTATTACCACGACCTTAATATTGCATGAAATGCTCAGTAATTCAGTCAGTATAATATTCAATAAAATAACAAAAGTATGTTCGTAGATATGAAATATTTAGATTCACGTAGATAGTCAGTGACATTGAATACTGCTATCAATACCGTGTTCAGGTTATTCTTGGAAAATGATGTAGTAAAAGAAGGCAACTTTAAGTAGAAATAAATGCACATGTGATCAAATAAGTGTTAAGAATATCGAAGGATTGTCTCCTTCCCTATCATCGAATGTAAATGAATTTTCAACATTTTACCAATATGATTAGTTAGCTCAAGCCATGGAATAATGTTTCTCCAAATTCGAAATAATCAATATTTAAAACTACATTTTTTTTCATGTAAATTAATAATGATAGAATTTCCATTTTGGAAGACAAATGAGTACTGAAAAAATTTCATTTTCACTGTAATGTTCCACTTTCTTCTTCAATATTAACAAATAAACAAATGATTCCTTAGAATATACAATCAGTAATATTTAAAATAGTGCACCAAGAAGGAAGCGAACGACAATCACAAAAATTTGCAAAGTAGTTAAATGACGCAAACTTAGATTATGAAAATTATCTAAGTTTGGCACCAATGCGCATGACCAAACATCTTGCAGTTGTGCTGCAATTATTAAGTGAGACTTATACGAACTGGCGCATAGAGGAAGATTTATAAATATAACTATCACATTTTGACTCTAAGAGGGCTTTAGTAAGTTAACAATAACCGGTACACGTGTGAGAAGATAATTCGCAGAGTTAAGTGAGTTTGAGAGGGGTCTTATCTTTGGCATGAAAACCGCAGACTATTCGATTAGGCGCGTTGCTTGCTAAATCGATCGATCGGAGTGTGTCGTCAGAATATTTTGCGAACAGTGAACCCACGTGCGGAGGACCGGGTCTGGAGTGACTAGAAAGACGATCAAGGCAAAAGAATCGAAGGCTCGCGTGGCAAGCTTTCGTGGATACCACAAGGACTCGTTTCTCGAAAATATCAGATGCAGGGTTGCCAGTTGATAACAAACTATTCCCAGATGCCTAGCGAAAGTGAATGGGTAATACAAGCGCCCCTTTCGTTTACTGCCTTTAATACAGAAACATCAGTGGTTCCTTCAACAGTTATGCCAATGCAGAACGAAGAATAACAACACACATTGGCTAAACGTAGTGTTAAGTGATGAATCCCGGTTCGTTTTGTGGACATATGTTATTTAGGCATTCAGCAAATCAGTACAATTGTACTCACTCTATCACACGACATTCTGTCTGCTAAGAAGAAATAATGGTCCGGGGGAATCATAGCTAATGACAGTTAGTCCACTCTAATTTTGGTAAGGGGAGTCTTAATGGATCAACGTTTGGTTGACATTCTATGGTCCCACTTCGGACATGTCCTAAATGATCTTCCAAAGGCAATTTTTCACATAGTTAATGCTCTACCGCTTATAGATGGAACTCCTCCGGAATTTCTATGAAATGTAGAGATTCTTCCAAGGCCCGTCCTCTCCCCTGAATTACCCCCATAGAACACTCGTACAACCAACTGAAACGGCATATGACACCGTGTCCCTCTGTATTTGATTTGGAGGCACCTGTCCAAGATTTGTGGGCCCATATGACTCAGGACATCTCATGACTAATCCACGTGATCCGACGCGCTGTTAAAACTACTATGTATTCATCCCATTGTATACACTGAATTTGTTAACTTGTCTAGATTCGTGATCAAGAGAATTGCTCATCTGTATGATACTGTGTATTAAGTTTCATTTCAATCTAGTGTGAAATTTTCAATGTTCCCCAATATATATATATATATATATATATATATAATATTTTATTATATACACACATACTTATACAAATATATAAATATGCATACACATGATGATCTGCATAATTACTTCCCTTCCTCATTTGAACTTTTTTTTTCTCTTTTTTAATAAAACCTGTTTTAATACTCAAATAAATTTATCAACTTTTTAAATGCAGTTGTCACCTTCTATTTGTAAAGTCGATTGCTTGGACAAGCATCACAAGCCCCTAATAGCTCCTCTATCAGCAGAATTCTAAGTATAAAAGCCTGTGATAACTATTGTTCACCGCCATCGATTGCAATAACACGTATATATATATATTTAATATTTGTAACAAATCTCAAATATCTTCAAAATAATTCAGATTATATTTCGAAATAGAATTCACAACGTATCTATAGAGAAATTATATCAATATCAATTTGTTTCTAACTAACACACAAATCGTTTTTCTAATTCCCTAGTGCATGTATTTGAACTGGCTAAAATACACCGAATTCACAAATGTTAAGAATTCTTATTGTGTGGGATTTATGGAAGGATTAGTTCTTTTGCAAGGTAATGAGACTTTAAGTAATTATTATACTACTTAAAAATGTAAATGGTATATTCAAATTTTGGTATTTGCTTCATTTAATACATAATCTTTATACAAAAAACAATAAATTTATTAGATAAACATGAAAATATCCGTTTAAGTTGCACTTATTTATTATACAGGGTGTTTCTAAACTTATAGTCGAAAATTTAAGGGAAGGGTGGTAAACCTCTAAACAAGCAATTTTCTCCATACAATGCATATGCGAAGAATAAAGGGTGAAGCACTAGACGGCGCTGTAATGCAAAACATAAAGCACGAGTTTTCTTACACATAGTCATTTCTACCGTGAATTGCAGGTGGCAGAGCGATGTACAGTTATCGGCTAAAGGCCATAGGCTCTTGAAATCCATGATAGATATGACGATGTGTAAGAAGACTCGTGTTTTATGCTTTCTATTACTGCGCCGTCAAGTGGTGCACCGCGCTTGCTCTTCGCCCATGTAATGTGTGGTAAAAATTGCATATTTAGATGTTTTCTAACCTCTTCTTAAATTTTTACCCATGAGAATCGAAATATCCTGTATATACTTGTAATATTTTCTTCCACAAAATGAAAACAAATAGTTTTCATATGAATTGCATATAATTATTTTCTTTAAAAATCAAATGCTTGAAGTGTAAAATATTGCGTAAACAAGGTTTTTGACAAATAATATCCCTTGGATTCTGCTTCAGAACTGCATTTGCAATTTGTTTAAAATAAGTTCTGCTTTCGTTTTTAGGGAATGGTACATCATTTACGTTTGAAATGTCTTACTGTATGTTACTCAGATATATATCTATGAAATATATTATTAAAAATAAATCGCAGTGGAGTTGCGAACGAAATTGAACCTGTCGGCCTTATTATTTCAACTATATGCAAATGATATGTTTCACATATCTCGTGCTTCGTTTTATATGAAAAAGGTTTCGTTAGGATGATTTATAGAATGAACTCATAACGAAAAAAAGAAAGAAAAAAAACTTGGAAAGAAAATAAAATTCGGTGAAACAAGTAATTTGCGACATTCCGCTGTTGTGTAGGATGTGATTACCATAAATAAGAGTTTTTGCATTTTTTTGGATAATAGTATTCTCACAATCCAGAATCCATCTTCAAACGTTTATGAAGTGTTATTTTTAGTTAGTAATTAATGGCTTCACGTCGTTCTCTTGCACTTCAAAAATGAGCTTGAGTTTTTCTGAATTACAGTTTATTTTCAAAAGCTCAAATGTTTCAGTTCCAAAAGAAAGAGGGTTTTTAAAAATCTCTAGCAGTCCTTCAATATTTTACGAAAGTATTTCGAAATGTTTTTGAGATAAAAAGGATTGCTCAACAGGTAATAAATACTTAATTGTTCCTTTCAATTAATACTTTTAATTATTTTATTTTTACCCTGGGATTCAAAAACTCTCCTGCAATCCTTTAAAATGGTACAAAAGCATGCGTATGTCATTAGGCCAAGATGAAAATTTCGTTGCCAAAG
>BMAW01076953.1:22255-70954 GCA_019974015.1 Nephila pilipes | reverse complement strand
AATCATAGTTTGGTGACATCTTCCTGACTTTGCGAAGATAGTCGGTGGAATTTTATACAACACACATAAGACTGAATATCATAGTACCAAAATAATGCTATCGTCATTTTCAAGGCTAAAAAGATTTAACTATTCTGTGTTTCAAATGACACAAAATAGTTTTCTATTTACTTAAATAGATTATATTTGTCTTACTGTTAATAAATTATTTGTTTTTACATTTCTTATTTTCTTCAATTATAGTATTATTCAAATATAAAAAAAATGTTACTGATTATATTATTTGTTTAAAGATAAACTTGTTACACAAAATGGTCCATATATAAATCATCACTCAGATACAAAGCTTTGTCATCCGGTAAGAAACCGATATTGAAATAAAATGTATATAAATTATTCTAACACAAAATAAATTAGTTCAGTCAGTTTATTAAGTCTAAATAAATGTGTATAAAAATGCACGTTTTAGAAACTCTTTACAAAAAATAATAAAAACTTTAATTAAATTTCTGAAATTGAAATTCGAAACTCAATAACTGCTGGCGATCCAGACATTTTCTGATGAAGGGGTATTGATTTTATTTTCCAATAGAACATTTCTTCTAAAGTTTTCCTATGAAAGTAATTTTTACATGACAGAAATTTATTGATTCCTGTCAGATTTTGGAAAAGTAGAATGTTTTGCATTGTGACATAAATCCTTCAAAAAGTTATTGAAATTCATTACAGTTAAGTATTTACGATAATATGTCATATAAAATTATTCCATTCAATATAATGTAACAAAACAAAATCATAAGTGATAGTATTTGTTATTACGTTACTATTCAATATCATACAATGTTTCTACTTATTTATTTTTAAATCGATAATCATATTTTATAAAATGTATGCCGCTCTGGACAATTCACTATTCTAATGTGTTTAATTTTGAATTTAACCAAAAATTAAAATCAATGCGTAATTTACAATGAATTTGCTTGTATTATTGGTCTTAGGACTATATTCAATTTTGTGTACAAGGTCTCGTGACAAAATAAATTTTTAAGAAAGTGTATACCATCAGAACGGTATTTGTTTAAGTTTATGCTTATATTCTGGATATAATTTTTATATTAATTTTAAGGTGGCCTAAAGTTCCCGATAAATTTCAAAATTTATTATAAAATCAAGTAAATAACTTCCGAGAGTGCGGTTTGGACCAAAACACTCACTATGATGAAAAATATTGTTTTTGGATTTAAATAATAGTTGTGAATTTTTCTCATAGATGAAACAGCAACAAAATCATAAAAGCACAAAAAAAAAAAAAAAAAAAAAAACACCCACACATTACCAACAAAAATTTAGCACATTTACTTTGTTTTGCGCAACATTTATGCAGATGCATCTCATTTGTGAGTGCAACTTCAACCATCACATTTCATTGTGTGTCTCCTTTGTACATCGAATGCTCATTTTTTGACTTACGGCGTAAAATATAAAATTTTCAAATTAAACAAATATGAACTAAATTCAAATTAATACAATGCCGGGAAGAAATGTGGTTCCAGCTGTTCTGCCTTTAGTTAATTAGATGATTTAAAATTCAATTTTAAAATGTCTTTCTCAAGTACTTTTGTTTACCCTATATATTCTTACGTACTTGGAGTGCTTACGGTCTAAAAATAAACAGTATTGAAGAACTTATAAGGTAAGAATATTGTCCATGTTGGTCATTAGTATGATATCTTAACGAATTGGAATTTTTATTTAAGGCTAGTTGTACCTGATAAGAAAAGCATAGAGAAAATAAATGTACTTTTATTCTAATAGAAATATTCTGAACATTTAATATGTGTTTTAAATGATCATGTTTGAGCTTTACTCTAATTATTTTTATTGATAAACTCATAAAATACGAAGTAAATATATTGATACTTAAAAATTGATCCTCTCTTTCTTTTCCAAATATTACCGATTGCATTTTTTTTTCAAATTCTGGATCATTTTTCTGAGGAAATCAACATTAACGTCTTAAATATCCCTACAAAAGAAATTTTTATTTCCTGGTTATTCAGGAAATTATGAATACTTTGATTTTTCAATAAGATTTAAAATAAGAAATTGGAAGGTGCTCTATCTAAAGATCTAAGTGTCTAAACGTTTTTGAATGCTCTTCTGTCTTCAATAAACATTGTTTTTTTGAATGAATGTATATGAATTGTAAAGATTTCATTTTGATAATAGTAGTAAGTTTTTATTATTAATCAATTTCTTGGCATTTTCACTGAATAAGAGCCTTTTAATGTGAATAGTAATTATAATTATTTGTTTAAAATAAGCAGGGTCCTGTGATTCTGTACAAGATACAACATAACACATTCCAACGTACTGTAAATTTGAAGGTACATTATATCTTCGGATGCAACATGCCTTGCACCATCTTTGTATATATAAAATTTAAGTAAATTATTTTGATAGAATAATTTATAAAAGATAATAATTTATATCCAGATAACCATTTGATGCAACTTTAGGGATTTAAAATGTAAATGAAATTGAATAAAAATTATTCCTTCATTCCAGATTTTACGTAAGATATAATGAATGACGTAAAATGAGATCAAAAACCAGGAAAGAGGCAAACACAAAAATGTTGAAAAAGTACTTCTTCATAATATTTATACAGATGATATAAATTATCTCAAAATAGTTTTCAGAAGCAATGAAATTCCCTGAACAAAAACTAAACAAATCCATCGTAAACTGTCTGCATGCTAGCTTTTGCATACTAATTGGAAAGTTCTTGAAATGAGTTTACGATTTATTAGCTTATTAATAGTGAACAAGGACTTATTGCATTATTTTTCACTGCTCCATAATAATTTAGTTATTTATTTTGCTTTATGTATTCCTTCTTAGAAACGATCTTATATATAAACAGTTAAAAATTTATTTATTCCCAGATTTTTCTTTCTGATACACACGAATGAAAAGTTGTTTCTTATGATAAAGATATATTTTGTAATAAGGAAATACGCAAAAATAATTTATTCTAATGAATCGCATAATAAATTAGAACACAATTTATATACCGTAGATATATTTTTCAAATTTATTCCTCTATAAATATGACTTGAATTTTAGTTTGTATTCGAAAAAGAAGCATTTTTTAGAAGTACATTTCCAAATTTCAAATATAATATGGTAATTTGTATAAATATTTAATTATAATGTTTAGCATTTCGTAAATGAGTTACATTAAATACATTTTCTTCAAAATAGTTCTTAAACTATACTGTTCACTCAGAAACAAGAAATATATTAAAACTTTTTATAAATTCACTCTTAAAAGGTTGTTTAGATGAAGTTTACGTAGAAACGATTCCATCCATAAAATTAGAATATTAATTAATAATCATACATAGAATTGCTTAACACATATGGAAAAATATTTTCACATATTGCATCGGTTCTTAAAAGGAACATGTCTATTCGAGAATTTCTACACTGCAGTAAAAAACCTTAAGCAAACTTCTTAATTTGAACTCGAAAGATAACAATCGAATTTCTTTACACATATTAAAGATGATCGGAATTATGTAAAAGAAATGTTATTTTTTTATTTAATAACTGAAGAAGAGAGACAAGATAAATTAATCAATTGAGAGATTTGTTGAGTCCATTTTTAGTATTGTATTTGCAACCACGCCATGGCAACAAGATCTTGAATCTTAAGTAATTTTACCTGCTATATGGCTGAATCCGAACAATAAAATTACAATTTTCAACAATAATATAATTCATTACAATTATGAAAACAGTTATTGTAGAACTATCAATCAACTATCAATCAATTGAATAAAAATAAATAATTTTATTTTAGGGTGTTAAAATAGTTTAATTGATGACAAAATGTTTTTTAGGGAAAATAATATGAAATAAGGTAATTAGTTTTATGCTACTGTGTAGGAACCTGTTTGTAATGAACGTAACATGGGCATAAATAACAAAAAGAAAAAAAACTGCTCCAGTTTAGTAGATAGATTTCAATTAAACTTATGACAAAACATTTATTTCTTAAAAATAAAATGAAACGTGTTGATATACTTAAAGAGTGATTTATTTTTAAGAAAATGGAAAATTTCTGTTCAAATTAGAAATTTAAAAGGAATTATATGATTAGAATTTTACGTCACTATTTCAACTAAATACATATTTTTAAGTTAAAGTATCTAATTCCGAATAATTTAAACGTTAAATCTTAAGTTTTCTTGAATGGCACGTAATACAAATGCGTAAGGAACAATCAGATAAGAATTCCATTTGTACTATCTATTGTTTTTGTATGAAATTATAATGATAAAGTAGGGTAAAATATATACATAAGAGGCGAATTGAATAAATTACCAGAATGACATAAAAATATGAGTGGTATTCGTCTAAGAAGTATCTAGTTTAATAGTACATAATTCAAATGATTTAAAGCTATGGATTTATAAATTGTGCAAAATGTTTCTTTGCATGAAAGGTACATTCTGCAATAAAATATGTAATATTTAAATTCTTATTTTCAAAATGTAAGATTATTTTGTAGAGGACATTTTCATAAAAGAAAAAAAATCTTTTAAAGCAAAAAAAAAGTTAATTGTTTTAAAAACGAATCAAAATCACAGCCATCAGTGTTTGGGATACTAAATATAATTTTCAGTAAAATTATGAGAATGATATATTAAAATAAGCTAAAATCTCCTTATATTTACAAGTATGTTACTCGTATAGTTACGGTTAGCTTAAACCTTATGATTAGTATTTATATTTCTTTTATACTAATGATTAATATTCGAAATATGTTTAAAATATTATTTAGGACCGATTCATTCCATTCCTAAAAGAAAATACTTATAAAATGCTAAACAGTAATATTTTTAAATTGATTAATGGAATTAATTTTAAATCTGCGTTAATAAGATAAAAATTAAAATTATTTATTTGTAAATAGATTTGAAAATATTAAAAAAGAGCCTTTGACAAGAGGAAACTTGTGAATATGAAAACTATTTAGAACCACTTTAGAAACATATTACTCCCTGAAATAGGGTTCTGTAATGTAATGATAAAAGATATGTCTCATTATTGTACACAATGCAAATGGTTATAATTACCAGGTTCATCTGGGAAAAGCGAAGTTTAGATCGTTAATATTGCTATTAAACATTGCACACTAATGGCTTATACACGGCGATCACATTAGTATTAAGGCCTTGATGTCGCACATTTGTGAGTTACTACTCTTCATATGATCTCTAGAATTGCATCCATTGATACAAAATGTCACAATTTCAGATATGCAGGTGTCACGCACAGTGATTTCAATTTGCAGAAACGATCTAAGTAGATCACAATGGAGAATGTATGGGCTTGTTAACGATAGTTAATGAGCTCACATATTCTCACAATATAGTAGCATGAAAATCTCACAACGTGAAAAAGATGATGTATTTTCATATAAAAAGAATTACTAATACATAAGCTCAGTGAAATGAACATGATTATATAAACCGAAACATTTATCAATATCAAATACATTTGTAATAAATTGTTTCAAATAAAATTTTATTTCAGGAGTCCTTGTGTGATTCTTTAATATTTTAATACATTATAACAATAACAATTAATAGCAATCAATAACAAAACACATTATACAACAGATAATAAATATGGATATCCTAAATCAGAATATGAGAATATCTAGAAATGATGCATACCAACAGAACAAAATATTTCTCCCTTTTACAAGTCATAATCATATGTTCTGAAAACATCATATAAATTCTAATGTCGAATAAGCTGACGTAATATCGCCTTGATGGATAAGCGAGTTAACTTTAAAGACTTAACCACATCGGAAGCAGCTTGATACAAATGCAGCCCTAGGGCTCACAGCCTTGATAAAATGTTGTTTGAAATATCTAAAGTTAGTATTTTGGTGACAAAATAATATTTTATCAAGAGTTTTAATCACTTCTGCAATCTTCATTATTAAGGAGTCTTAAATGTTCCATATAAGCTCTACTTAGCAAAATTTTGAATACATAAAAGTGACAAAAAATATCATACCTCTAAAAGTTCTCGTAAAAAGTATAAATTAATTATGACGTGTTACATTGGCTGCTTAGACATATCGGTTTTAGAATAAGTTTCAGAAGATACGCAAAATATACACGGTGCATATCGAGGCTTGAATGCACGTATCATGTAATAATGTGCAGCATCCATCTACTGAATCATAGAGGCATCACTTGGAAGCTACTGGTAAACTTAAGAATGGTAACAATGCAATCCGTTCTTGAATATATATAGAACATGTACTTCATTTTCTGTCTATGATATGGTAATGTTTAATGAACTATGCGGGAATATATATCCCTTTAACTTTCCAATATTCCATCCTGCTGATACCGGTGTAATCCGTAATTTGAACATCAAGCTGAGAAATACCGGAAGTATCAGTCCCATTAGTAATTCCCGCTATGTACAGGGCTGCCTAAAAAGTCGCTAGACCATTATAAAGTGAAGTAACTTATTATATATTAATAATTCGCAATTGTTCTTTTGTAAAGATAAAATATACTTCTTGGAAATAAGTTTTGTTTCTTTTCACATATTTCTAATAACCACTCTTTTGCTCTTCACACTAACATGCTCTTTCTAAAGAGTAAACCATTCCTTATAGTAATGTTTCTTCCCTTATTCCTGCTATTTCTTCACGCTTGTTGATTTATCTTTCAAATATATTCATATAAAGAAGTCCAGAGTACTTAAGTCGGATGAAGGTGGTGGTCATTAGATTTCAGAGTTTCGCAAAACTATCCTTCAACAAAAATTTGTCTCAAGAGTTCAGTTGCCGGGCGAGATGTATGGGAAGCATCACTATCTTGCTACAATTATACCTTGTGATGTATCGTCGACTACAGGATGCACGAAATTTTCAAGCATTTCTCGATACATTTCGTCATGAACGTTTTGTGCGTTTTCTGCCCGAAGAAAAAATTTAATAATTTTAAAGCATTGCGCAGTCATGAATTTCTTTGCATTTAGTTTCCAAGAATTACGCTTTAATAATCTGAAGTAGAAAAAATAATTAATTGTAGAAATTGATTCTGACTTCTTATGTTATTCGAGTTTTAAGTACTTATAACTTTGGGAAACCTTGCAGAGATAAGTATTTACGACTTACTTACGCCAATCCAGTAAGATATGCAAAACCTGAAATGAGCACAAGCGCACTAGCATAATGTAGAAATGTTATTGTTATTAACATATTTACTATTTGTAAGTCAAGGGTACATATTTATTCACTGTTCACTTATGTTAGGTTTTCTGTGACATATTTTGACATATTTATTGTGTGTCGTCCTGGGAACTATAATTTTGATTTCTGAATTATAGGCTTCAAAATATTTTGTATAGTTAAAAAATGTTAATTTTGCAAATTATTATTTTTACATTCAAAAATTAAGAGAGTTTATTGTTAAAAAAGTAACGTAATTACTATAAAAACTATTCTTCAATTTTGTCTCGCGATGTTTCTGGTATAGACACTAGGAAAGAAAGTTATTTTTCTCCACAACTTATTGCCATTAATATAAGATAAATTATTCCGATTTTTAGAGAAAATATATGTTTAACAATTTACTCCGCTTTTGAGACTAATTTTTCTAATGTCATTTTTTTTCAAAAACCAGTTCGAATTCCTTCTGCAACAGTGAAATCTCCAATCGCATTACCTTCGACATTATTTCTCTGACTTCTTATTTTTTTTCTAGTTTCTCTGAGAATGAAAACAATAAATTTAGCTACTTATCTCAGATGTAAGAATGAGAGAAAAATAAAATTGTGTATAAAAGCAAGAGTTCGAAAACAAGCAACAAATAATTATTCTCGCACTTGAAATTTCCTACTTTTTTCGAATAGCTTTTGAGAATTTTATTTGTTACGAAAGAAATCCTATTTTTGCTTCGTAAGAAATTTATTTGATGCAAAGATAAAAAAAATAATGTTTTTTTGTGTCCCATATTTTCAATAAAGTTTTAAAAAATAACTTTTTCTCCAAATAAGAATTAATTTTTTCAACTTCTATCCGCAATGCTGTTTGGTAGAAATAATTGAAAATAATTTGGATATTACAGATCGATGATGAATAGTTATAGATGTATGTTGAATAATTTATAATTTTAAGATTTGCCCTATTATTTTTAATAGTTTTATATCTTGATTTAAATATACTATTTAGTTGATCAAATTTTAAAATCATTAGCTTACAAAATTTATAGAGATTCACTAATTTTGGCTAATATAGTATTTATGAAATTTTAAGAAATGTTACTGAAAATTGAGAATTATTTCTATATAAAAACTTATTATACTAATGTAGTACTAAAATGCTGTCTTACCTGTTTGATGAAGAAAAATGCTTAAAATATTTATGACAAAATTCCTTTGAAAATGGTAAAGTATATGCATGTTCGATTGATTGGAGTAATACAATATAGATTGGATGGAAATGTTATAAGAGACAAAAATTTAATTAAAATTTTCTCACTCTTTAAAAAGATTAGAATATCTATGTTTTGCAGTTTCCAGTGTGTTTTGAGTTGGATAAAAAATGCTATCCATATATTTGTTACAACGTTAAAATGAATTCCATTACAGCAACGAAGGTTTCAGTAGAATTTAATAATGAATGGTGAAATTACAGGATTATCTTAGTGCTTTGTAATCTTTAACGCAATTAGAAAATACAAAGCTAATTGGATTTTTCAGTGTTTTACTATTTTAATAAAGTTTTTAAAATGTGCATTTGTAATTTTAGGGGGGTGAAATAATTTTTAAGTAAAAGTTCGCCTGTTGTAGGATCAGAAAAATGTTCGAATGTTAAAACTTCAGAGAAAGATCCATATATTACATTCATTGCATAATAATTTAACTTAAGAACCGTTTTGATGTAAGCCTGATTTTTAGATTTCTGAATGATCTCATACGGTAAATGCATATTTTATACCGATTCAAATAGTTATAGGATTTCGAATGAATCAAAATTTAGTAACTTATAAACACAATTTAACTAGGTATTAGGATCGAAAGAGAGACCTATTATTTCCAACCAGTTCATCTAAAAGAGCGAGAACACCCAAATATGCGATCCACCAGAAGACTTTTCTTTGCTTTCCGAATTATTCAGAGACGTTTTCTTCTCTCTGCCTTACCAAGTGTATAACATTCTATAACACGGTGTGTTCAGAATGCTAGATTATACACCGGGGAAGAAGCTGTAATAATGAAGCTTTAAATTCATTGGAATATTTTTCAGGTTTTGTTCGAGGAATATAAAGAATAAGTTTATCAAGGAAGATATTAAAGATTTCCTTAAAAATGAACAAGAATAGGTAAGAACCACTCATCCAAAAGAATAGAAATTCCTATCCCTAATCTTAGCGTTATGAAATATGAATTACAAAAAGATTTACTTTTTAAAATTTCAATTCATCCGAAGGAAGATAAACACTTTTAAATTATCAAAAAAGACATTGAAATTTTCATTCGTATTACTATACTTATGCATTTTTTGCACCATGAAGCACGCAATCTAAAATGAAATTAAATCACATACCATGTAGAGATTTTGTGTGAAACTCTGAAAACCTTGAGTGGCGTTTGTTTGATCACCAATTTCTGACTCTAGAACCACCAAACATACTACTATCGAACACACATATGTTCGCATACCGATATCTTTACAGAAATTTATCCAATCTGTCACACTTTTCTGCAGAAATCAATATCAAAAGAAATGACATCACGGTTGGCCTTTTGAACTCACTTATTTGTTGTCATTAAAATATGTAACGCACTTAACTTGCTCTCATCAAAAACAGTTATTACACACTTCTAATGGGCTCTCACTCGTTCCACTCTTATGATATTCCCAAACAAAATCATTTTGGGACTTTTTTTGTCTCAACTAAATACATTCATTCCACTCTTATGATATTCCCAAACAAAATCATTTTGGGACTTTTTTGTCTCAACTAAATACATATCTACCTTTAAAGTGGAATATTCAACCTTTTTCGAAATTAAACTTTTATCCATGCACAGCTATAACATCTACATTTGGCACTTTCATTTATAAAAAATGTAAATCACACTTTTCAGATATATTTTACAGTAAAGACTCATATCTAACCGGCGAGGGAGGAGGGATTGTTTCCTAACTAATAAAAGTCACGCGGCAAACGCTGTATGTTGTTACGCGGGTGAAGTGTTTTTCTTTAATATTAATTTGCCTTCGAGGTGTGGTAGGAATAATTTTTTTTGTGATTTACTTCGGAGCGCGCGATGCTTTATATTCAAATATCAATGGTATACTAATAGCATTATTACATATCGAACAGATTATTTTATTTCTCAGATTATAGTGAAAATATTGCAATTTTCAATTTTCTAATAAATATCAATGTGCATCAGTCACTTTCGTTTAGTTTTATTACCGTCCATTTTCGAAAAAGACATGCTGAATGCAAGGATTTAAAATAGATGTTTAATCGTCAACACGAAACGTTAAAGTTTTTCTCTGGATTAGCAGAGAATTAATTTTTCTGATTTGCCAGACACAAAATAGCTGCCCAAATTAATAAGCATCGAGTAAGGAAACTTATTTTTTGTTCTCTTAAATAAAAATATTTAATATTTAGCACACCAAGCAAGAAAGTTGATAATTCATGTATTATTTTTTGATCGTCTACTAAAATGTTCATCGCTAATAGTGGGTAAATGCAGCTTAGTTTCAACACGACTTTCACGTACAACTCGCAAAAGCTCCCATCAAGACACTAATAAAGTGAGGATTATAACAAAGTGGTGGACGTGGCGATGTTAAAATTTTGCTACATTTTTGGCATGTATGTAAAACCAGGGTTCGAGTTGGAACTCTCTGGGAATACAGACATATTCGGTGAAGTCGAAAAGACGACATTAGAATGTAAAACAAATATAAAGTAATTGTCTCTAATATTACTCTGTAAATCAATCTTACCTCAATATGTTATATTTTAATGCCAATTCAAATGAGTAGTCTTTCACTTTATTTCAGTATATTGTGTGACTTAGATATCGAGCGACTTGGGTAAGAAAGCCCTTTCAGTAAATTACACAACAAAGGAAAAAAATCATCGACAAAATAACGTACTCGATAACGACTAGTAATAATTCATTGGCGAAGGTTGTTGTTTGTTGATCAATAACTTAAAATAATTAGAAATTTTAAGAACTAAGCTAGTGTATTTTTAGTTAAACATTTGTTACAGGTTGTTATGTTGGCTGAGCCGCAAAGGTATTTATTGCAGGCCACGTGCGATGGCTTTGACAAGCTAGATTTACAGAATAATGAAAGGTAGAAACCCTAAGTCTTTAAGCTAACACTGAAAGAAAGCAACGATTTTTTTTTAAAAAAAATCTCTTATAAAGGACAAAGAACAATTTAATATATTAAAAATCATCTGCTGTTTCTAAAAAATGTCTGACGCTTTAAATAACAAATAGCAAAATAGAATAATTGGATTGTGTATAAATAATTCATAGGAAAATTTAACTTGTTACAACTAACAATTTCGTCAGAATGAAATCAATAAATAAACTATGTCTACATCCGAATATTAAAAGATTAGATGTAGACATTGAAAAATTTGAATTAATTATTGAAGAGAATGGTGATATTTTTACTATAGTATATTTACCACCTCATGATATATTATCTATTGCTGACTTCAATAAGAACACTATTATATACGAGAATAAAGAAATTCAGTTTGCTTCCATTCTTAGCATATTTCCCGAAATCACTTTAAATATGGAATACTACCATGAAAGTGAACTTTATCTATTTTATTTATTTATATTTTAATTTGAACATGTGTATAAAAATTTATGATGAAGGCATGTACATTAAAATTCAACCAAAACAACTTGAAAAAAAAATCGTTATTGTAGATTATTTCTTCTAACAGGATTTTATTCCACCAATTGACATTATAGTATCACAACAAATACGATTTTCAGTCTTTCATATATCATAAACATTAAACTACAGAATGCTGCGGATCATTTAATTTTCGATGGAGAAGAATATTTTAAATAAGAAAATGAATAAGTTATCTTTCATTAAAGTCTTACAGAATTAAACATGTACTGAAATACAAAATCTGACTTCATACATACATCCGAACGGAAGACTAAGGAAAAGCATTGCCAATTTAAAAATCAAAACTTGATGAACCGATAGAAATTAGTTTTTCAAATCCAGAGTTGACGATAACTAAACTTAAAAAAAAAAACAGCAACCAAAAGAATAATAAAACACTAGAATATTACAAAAATATAAGCAAATATAAGGAAAAACATTACAATATTATGAAAAAGAAATATTTCAAAATAATATACAATCTTCTGGGGCTGTCATCTAGGGAAAATAAAGACATAAAATAGAAATTCAGCAAATGAATATTAGATTGCTGGTAAAAATAGACTTGATGCAAACAAAATTAAACTATACTGCTGTTTGTAGAAAATGCAACACCATGAAAGAATCATCAGAATCAAATGAAATTTAATGCAGAAACGACTTGTACTGATACAAATAAATGATGAAATTTTCAAAACAAAAGAAACAAATTAAGCGTCCGAAATCAGTATTTGGTGCAGCCACCATGCGCTGCAATAAGTGCTGCTATACGACGTGGCATGGAGTCAAACAGATGTTGAATATCTGCTTGAGGAAGAGAATTCCATATCGCTTGTATGCGCAACCAAAGTTCGTCTTTGGAAACTGCAGGACGCGGATCACGAGCGAGACGCCGACCAACCATATCCCACACGTGCTCAATAGGCGACATATCCGGTGAATAAGCAGGCCAAGGAAGAAGTTGCATGCGTTGTGCTGAACAGAAGTCTTGAACAGTCCGCGCAACATGTGGGCGTGCATTATCCTGCTGAAAGATAGCTCCAGGGATGCCTTGAAGGAAAGGAACGACTTCGGGCTGTAGCACTTCACGGACGTACCTGTTGCTATTGAGATTACCCTCAATTCGTATCAAATTGGATCGTCCATGATACGAAATCGCACCCCAGACCATAACTCCGGGTGTTCGACCACTATGTCGTTCAATAATACACTCAGGAAGGCAGCGTTGACCGGCATAACGTCTAACACGAACACGGCCATCGTGGGTCCACAAATTGAAGCGTGATTCATCTGAAAAGACAACTTGGTGCCAATCAGCTCGCCTGTCTCTGTGCTCAAGAGCCCACTGCCGACGCAGCCGTCGATGATTCGCCGTGAGGGGAATCCTGTATAAAGGCACCCTTGCACGCAATCCACGGCGCAGCAGACGACGACGAATTGACGAAGCCGACAATTGTACACCTGTAGCAGTAGACCAACGTGCTGCCAGCTGCCTGGAGGAAGCTGTGCGATCATTCACCGCCATGCGGAGCAGGTGTCGATCATCGCGCTCTGACGTCACCTTCTGTCGTCCAGTGCCTGTTTTTCGAGTTGTTCGGTGCTCGTCGGTCCACTGCTTCCAAACTCGCATCACTGTGGAACTGTTCCGCTGCATACGAGCTGCTATTGCGCGATAGGAAAATCCTCCTTCTCGAAGGCCGATTATCCTCCCTCGTTCAAACTCCGTAAGTTGCTTGAATTTCTTATTCTTCCGTCGTGGAGGCATACTCAGGTCTCACTAAACGTTTGCCACTAACAAATAATCATAGACTTTTTTCAACGTCCCGCTACAGCACTTTATTTATACGCTTTCAGCATCAATTCAGAGGGCGCTGCGCGCGCCGCGCACGCGCGATGGCTCTGAAACTTTATTAATTTGCATAATATCCTATAATTGACATTTGCTGCGAATTTCATTTGATTCTGATGATTCCTTCATGGTGTTGCATTTTCTACAAACAGCAGTTTATGTTAATTGTAATTGTACTATGAAAGGGAACTTCCCAAACCTTTAACTGATGCTTCCTTTTATAGCGCGTTTGAACACGAAATAAGATTTATATTTTTAATGCATATATTCATATAAAATAATCAAGTAATATAGGGTTCATTCGCAAAAGAATAATATTTTTGAGATAATTTTTCTAAAAACATGATTACTATGATTTAAATGCCAATTAAAATTTCTATTAATAATATATGCCTAAAGCTTGTTAAAATCAAAGGTTAACATATCAAAATACGCGAATTAAAATTCATGTGCTATACCTAAAAATCCTTTTTTTAGGAAAAAATTTATTTCGAAAAGAACAGCATTAAAACAATTTTAGTAACCTGAAATTTCTATAGTAATATGTTCACATCCTTTGTGGTTTGTTATCAATAATTCAATAATTTTTAGAAGCAGTTATATAAACAATAAAGTAATGCGGAAATGCGAAAATATAGGAAAAAGATACGAAATTTTTCAAACATATTTTTACAAACAATTTGTCATAAAACAAAGTTGCAACCTTATTAACGCACTAGATTTGTACGAGTATATAATTTTGGTTATTGAAGGATTCCGGCAACCTATTTCTGTCTTATAATTCTAAATCTTTCAGTCTTATAATTCCCTTATAATTCTAAACGTTGTCAGAGGACTAAGTCGAAAACTTGAGCTGGTACTCCGCTGTTCATGCTAATATGATGACTGTGAACCAAACAAACTTAATATGCAACATCTACTGTATCAGACGTACCTTTGGAGAAAGCAGAAATCGAGCATGTAGTACGACTAAACTATTGCAAGACATGAGGTCAATGTGATGACCGTGAACCCAACAAACTTAAAGTGCAACATCTACTATATACGACGTGTCTCTGGAGAAAGCAGGAATCGAACATGTAGTGCGACTAAACTATTGCAAGACATGAGGTCAATGTCAAGGCTGCAAGGGTGACTTAAAAAGTTTTAACGTCTTATTAATGTGTTAATTTTAAATATGGGGATTTGAAAATAACGATCTTCAAATTTAAACCCTTATGAAATAAATTACCAACTTCAAGGTTAAATTTTTGATACAAGAATAAAAAATAACTTTAATATGATATTTAAAAGGGAAATAAGTGCTAACAAAGAAATATTTGTATGTTTTTAAGGTTTCTTTCTATCTACACACGGAAACAGATCTATAAACTAGCAAAACTTACTATCAGATTCTTTTTATTTTCCATCTCTTATACTTGTCTAAAAAATCAATTCTTTCATGCATTTCTAATATTTGTTATTAAAAGGAATATATTCTAAACAAGGGAAAATTGAATAAGCAAAACGTATTTTATATTGGACAATGCCTGTTGTATTACGATGGAAATAAAGTGAAGTTTAGATTAATAAAGTAATTTATTTAAAATATTAATGAATTTAAGGGCTATTTGTATAAACTTCTCAACAATATAGAGTTTTGGCTTAAGTTTTGAAAATAGAAGTTATAGAATACTCTAAAGAATAAAGTATTCTTAGTTCTTACCATCTTTCACTCCACAATAATAGACAGTGGAATATATCAATTAATCCTTTAGGCCAATATCATTTGAGATTTTTTTCCTTTGGTAATTAAAATGCAAAAAAAATTAGAACATTATAAATTAGTTTAAAATGAAATATATTAAAATTGTCATGATTCATTGGAGTTAAAACAGGTTAAAAATTATAAGAAATGGAAATATTAAAAGCAAAAGGTTCTGACAATAAATTTTTAGATGAGTGTAATAAAGAACAACTGAACAATGGTTGTGTTAGACAAAAACAGTTTTTATAATTTAAAGCAGGTTGGATGGTCGTTTTATTTAAGTAAGTGTCAATCTAGAGCTGAAAGTGCACTTCTGATGATGAAACTCTGATCTAAAACAACATCAACAAATTTAACTGAAACATGAACTGGTAACTGACTGTCAACTTCCACTTCAAATCATGTGAGGACTTCAGAGACTACATTCTATTTGATGTACATTCTTCTCTATGGTGGCGCAAGTGAGAACTTTAGAGAAATCGGGAATTCTTGATAAATAATAATGTACACGATACTCGCTACTGTGACTTCCGAATACTTAGTATATTCAAGAAAAATCCAAATCCCACAACATTTGTCATCATTTGAACAATACAGTAATAACAGTGATTTAATAACTCTATTTACATATGATATAAAATATCTAATGAGCAATGCAATTAATTAAGACTAGATTCCTCCTATTTTTTTCTGTAATTATTGAGAACATAATTTATCCTAATTATCTTTAAGTAAATGCAACATTCATCATATCCAATTATTAAGAATAAAATAATAAAATCGTATTAAGACTGTCTTATCTAAATGCATTTGTTCTGTACAGTGGTGCAACAAGATGTAATCAAATTTAAGGGGACACAGTATCTTATAAAAATGACCAAAATATGAAAAAAAGTAACTCTCTTTATTATCTTATTTTAATCGTATGGTATTTCTAAATATATGTACAAAATTGTTTAGTTCTAGCTACAATATATAGCGAGTCATTTAAGTTTGCTTAAAAATTGTTCTAAATCATATATATATGTATATATATCGCTGATCTTCTAAGTTTTAAACCACTTTTTCTCAAGTTTTTTTTATGACAAAGTATTTAAAATAGTAAGGCTTTTCTTGCTATCAGTATAAATTTTGAAACTTTTTCTAGTAGTTCTGCATAATATGTTCTATAGTTTTGTATGTAGAATAATGATTTAGACAAATGACTATCTTTTTTTTAATTTATGAAATGAAGTATAACTTTTTTTTTATCATTTTTCCTAGTGTCTGATAGAAAAGAAATTATTAAATTAAAAATTGAAGAAAGTGTAATAAATATTAAAATTTGTATGAAAGGTAGGAATTTTAAAATATCGAAATATTTTGAAAAACAAATTAAATTTTTAAATATTCATTTGTTTGAAAATGGTTCTTTTTTCTACAAATCTGGTATATGTGCTCAAAGAAATATGGTGAATATGAACTTTTCTTTCTACTATCTAATAAGTAAAAATTGCGCACGTAATATTGTGACCTTTTGAAACAAAAAAGTATTCAATTATTTACAATGCAAGACGAAAAATGTAAGCTGAAGCATTGACAAAACGTCATTTAAAATGCTTCTTATTTTGAATACTATAAATCAATTTACTTTAATATACGTGTACAATTTCTACCATTGGAATTCCAAAGGGGAAAAAAGGCAGTTTTTAAAATACATTACATATTTATTCTTGAATCAATATAAATTCTTTTAGTACAGAAAACGAATTTCCTTGGGTATATGGTTTCTTCAAAAAGTCTTTCAAAAACCAAGAGTGTGTGTTTGGAAAATTTTTCTTCATTCAAGATCTCATGTAATATTTAGCATTTCGGGTACAGTCATTTGACTCAATTTTTTTTCAGTCTAAATAGATTGAAATTGTGCTCACTGCAAATATGTAAGGGATTCTTGGTATTTGAATTCACCTTGAATTGTATGGATGTATAAATAAAAAATGATTTACTCGGAAAGACTTAAAAATAACCCCACTTGGACTAATAATGTCTGAAGTTTTCCATAATATTAGCCATAATTTTACATAGAATAAAAATGAATTTTTATAGGCTCTAATAAATCTAGAATCATTGGTTGTACATTGCATGCCATTTTAAATTAAATTTTTGAAAAGTATTATTATTTTGGAAAGAAAATATTTCTTATTTATCTTCGGCTACGTTTTATGGAAACGTCACTTTTACTGAATGTGAAAGGATAAGAAAATAGAGATAAGAATATAAAGAATTATAAATTGTTCTAAAAATTTCTATTTTCATACAAAGCTTTTAATTTTCAATATCATTTAAGAAACTTTAGAAAAAGTAAGAATGAAATTATTTATTATGAAGTATTATATTATTAATATAATGAAATATTATATTATTAATAGAGAGGAATGTTATATTATGAATATTATTAAATGTTACATTATGAAAATAATTAGGAATGTTATACTAGGAATATTATATGAAATATTACATTAGGAATGTTATGAAATATTATATGAAATGAAATATTTAATGCAATCGTTAGAGTATGTATCTAATTTTTTAAAATTGAATTGTATTATAAATATTTACAGATGGGCAAAACAGGTACTTATTTTTCAGAAACTATTTAAGCTCATTTTGATAAAATAAATCTTAATGTAACTAAAGTATTTTAATGAATTCAGAAAAAAATAGCGCGAAATAATAAGATGTTCGTCATTTAAATTATAGCACTTTTATTTAAAATGAAATTCGCATAACTATTCATAACTACATTAAAAGTATAGTAATGAATTTTCTAAAATTGATAGACTTACATTTTCCGTAAAATGCATTACTTATATTTACAAATATTAGGTACTTGTTTTAATGTATTCCTGAAACTCTTTTTATACGATTTTCGGTATCAATAGTAATTATTTCGCGATTTTTATTAACTTTTACTCGATCAAACTAAAGTCTAAGTTGAGAAAAAAAATATAATATTCCAAATTTTTTTCAGAATTTGGTAGAACTGTGGGTGCGCGTGAGTGCAATCACGTTTCAATGAAGAAAGTTCTAATATTTTGTAGTAATATAAGTCTTAAAAGCAACTATCATCTAAAGCAGGGGTAGCTTAACTATGACAAATGCGGCCAAACCTAACTGGACCAATGGATGATGACAAGTGGTGATTCAGTCAGTTCTGGATCAGCCATCGTTTTGTCGAGTTAGGAAGTAGAGGTTTTGCGAGAATGTTTTGTGTATTTGTGTTTTTTGTTTTATTATTATTTTGTATGATATGATGAACGTAACTATGATCTACCTGGGTTTTTTTTCAACATTTTCAGAATTTTGATTTTATTTATGTTTTTTAAATTTCTTTTATCAATTACAGAGAAAAATAAAATAACCAAAAGGAAAACAAAAAGTGATAATAGGCGTGAATTTAAATAATTGTTGGAAAATAAGTTATTTTTAGCAACTAATTCCTCAAGAAAACCATTTTGATTTTCTATGAAAGTACTTTTTCTCGTAATAAAAGACATTATCTTACTAGACACTATAAAAAGCAGCACCAGAGATCATAAACGAAAAAAAATGAAGTTTGTTCTTGGGTCTGAGTTCTAAAAAGAATATGTGACTAAGAAAAACGAAGAAATCAGAAGGAAACAAAATATATTTGCTAAAATAAGTTGTGAAATCCTAGCAATGAGAAAAGTGTCATATGAAATTACCTTAAACATTAATTTTTTTTTCTGATGGAGAAGAAATTTCTTAGCCTTGACTTATATTTGCAGCAAATATAAAGCAGACAGTTATGATACATATCGAGGAAATCTCTCAAGATGCATCCCAGCAATTGGCAGACCTTGTCCATTCTTGTACTTGCTTTTCTCTGGCCTTACACCAACAGATATACCTGATGTTGCACAGTTAAATATTATTATTATAAGAGTAATTGGTGATAATTTTAATGTCCTTGAAGAACTTGCCAATCTGAAGCCATAGTATGGTAAAAAAGAGAACCGGACATATTTGTAAAAATAGAAGCAGTTATAGAAAATCTTAGCAAATTCATCAATGTGTGTTCTGAGGGAGTGCCATCCATGATATATAAAGTCAATAGCACAGTAACTTGGCTTGAAATTTTTTTTTAAATTTTAATTTTAAACTCAAATATCAATGCGATATACACCAAGAACACTCTATGCCAAAACTTTAAATATGCAACTTATTATGTTACAGGTTGTGAAACGTGTGAATAAAATTAGAGCTTTAAACAGACTAGAATTCAGAGAATAGAGTTAGATTTGGAATATGATGACTCGTAACCTTCATTATGATATACACTGGGATACCAAATTAAAAAATCCTGTTTCTAATTATTTAGAACGAGAAAATTAACTACCCGATGAAAGAACGCTATTATTTGACAACTGGCCATTCGATTTGTCTGCTAGTTTAGCAGATATTACTTGCTATCCCGTTGATATAAATTTAAAACTACTATGCAATAATAAATTATATTTCTTCCCCTAATAAATAGCATCAGTTCCCTTGAAATAAATTAAAACTATTCGATAGTCAGTTAGAAAATGAGGATATGGAGTCAAATACTTGTACACTGCAAAAATCAGTTTGGGCAGAGACATTAAAAAGTCATTTTTATAATTTGGTTAAAGAAAAAAGCCATTTATAAGTCCATTTTCACTGAGTGAACAAAACACAATGCAGATGTTTAGCAACATACAAATAGAATTGATTATTATAAAAAAATCCTTTCTTAAAAATAAAATATGACGAACCTTTTCTAGATCATACTGCTTTTGACATAATTAATTTTTTACGTTCATTACAATGTGAACATAACGCATACTTCAGAAAACCTGCAATAAAATTATATGTGTTACTTTGGAAGACATACAGATGTGAAAGAGCATTTTCATGAATGAAATTTATTAAAAGCAAAACAAAATCGCGAATAAGTGAAATGATACTTCCATTAAGAAGTTACTAAGCATACGCCAGGGCAAGGCTCTATCAAGCAGAGAGGACAAAGTCAAGTTCCAGTCCAGTCCGCATTCAGTGCCAACAATTGTAGTCCAGAGATGTCTTCAGGAAAGGAGATCCTTTAGCAACTATAGTATCATCATGAGGCAATCTCACTCGTACAGGAAATAATTTATGGCTATTGTAGATTGATGCTTCATTAAACTGGCTTAAATTAATTAATTTAACCACGAGATTAAAGTATTTATATTCCAACAGAAAACGAAGAAGATTCTCTCCTTATCTCTATTTATCAACCCCTAGCCAAGAAAGAAAGACGGAATAAAAATTGATCGAATTATATGGCGCATTTGAATTCGCTTGTCAAAACATTGGTTTATACTATACAAAAGTTTGGCCATCCCCGATTTAAAGGATCAATAAAGAGATTAATAATTGTGTTTACGCCTCAAAATACTGAAGCAAAAATGGTACTTTTGTTCAACACATGACAAGAAGAATAACTCAAGTTCAATCGGGTACGTAGCAGCAGAATGATCACTTTCGTGTGCTCTCAAGATTGGCATTACTTCCGTCCAATCGCGAGCACGAGTAGTAATTCCACTAAATATTTATCGTGTAGCGGGGTTGATACATGTTAAATCCGTCGAGGCTGACTGTATTCATATTGATATGATTCAGAAGTTTGGAAAGGGGAATGGCAGTTCAGGTGTCATCTTCGTTTCTTGCTCAAAGTTCAAAATTTTGAGATCTTTCACCCTCGTGATGTTTCTGGGCGCATTGTTAAGAAAACAACCAATCAGTCATGTTAAACCGAAATCATTGATGATAATACGACTTATATAGTAGATCTACTGATATTCCAGTCTTGTGAAAATGAACGTTTTCGCATTTATTGTTAAAAAGTAATAGAGAAAAACGAAGTGTTTCATCAACTGTCAGTAAAATTCTTACAATTCTTTGGCGGAAAGATATTGATTTGGGAGGGTTGAATTGCATATCTGCGACTTCGCGGACATTATAAATGAGGTAGGAATTCATTCCCTGTCGGACCAGTTTTTATACGTGTTTCTCCCTGTCTTTCATCGTTTTGAGTAGAAAAAGAGGGTTGCTTCAACTTCTTACATCTAAAGAAGGCTCTTGCATCTTTTGACGATTTTCTGGACGACATTTAGGAAAAAACTTTTTCCCAGTCATTACAGTAATTCATCTTATGTTGTATTGAGTGTCATTTTCAGCGTTTCTGTAGAATTGATCGGTAGTCTCGAGTATAGAGTCTATATTTGATGCATGCGCTATAGCCATTTTATATCACTAGCCGTGGTTCTTAATTGAAGAGTCTCAGACTTTGAAGTAAGTTTTGTATTAGGAGCATTTCTACCATTAGGGGAAGGTCAGATGAAATGTCATCTGGTGTCCAAAATCTGAATTAACTCTTTGATGGCATCTGTTACTTACTTCGATAGTTACTTTTGTGCACATTTGAAAAGGTCATTTGCGGATCTGCAGGAATGGGACTTAGACAGCTGAGCCAGAAAGTAATTACCAGCCGAGATAGTTATAAGACTTATTTTATTCCTGTTTCAAATAGTAGGATTAGGCTGTCACAATCTTAATGAGTTTAATATTTGTTTTTTCATTATTTTGTATACCTCTTTAGACTGGAACTAAACAACCTTTTTTCAAGGAGTACTTCTTATGCATAACTTTCAGAACGTACATATTGCGAAAAAAGAGGCTTAGGTGTATTTGTTTCTAGTGAAGTTGCGATATGTATTGCTTTCCAGAAATATTTACTAACATTAAATTTGTTTCAACTTTTGCAATCCATGAGTCCATGTTATATGAAGCGTTTCTCCTTATGCTCCACCTTCAAAATGGAGAGAAATTAATAAGTCTCGAACAACTGCTAAAAAGAATTTATTAGTACATAAGAAAATTAAATTACTTGAGTGAACATAATACTTTTTTTGCTTTACTTTTATGCAGTAAACTTAATTAAAATTTATAACATTTCAAATTGTCACGAACTTTAATTATGTACTATTCCATATAACAAAACAGAAATTTATGCAATTAATTCCTTCGGTATCTGAAATATTGCATATTCAATTGAAAATTACTCCGTTAATGAAGCAGTTAGAATCATGACCTCATTTCTGAAATTATTAGATTTATATTTAAAACATATTTTCCTGGAACTCTTGAATTGTAAATGAAGAAAGCGTTTCCATTTTCTTGATACTGTTTAAAACTGTATTAAAAGTATAAGCTTTTATAACATTCTACAAATCTTGTATGCATATTATCAATAATGATTAAATATTGCATTTGGTTAAATTATATTATGGTTAATCGTAATTAAAACCCTAGAGAGTATAAATGCATAATGATAATCATGAAATCCATAAGTAACGATCTTGTATCACGATTAAATATGAAAAAAAAAAAAAAAAAAAAAATGAAAACAGCAGGAATCTGCTTCCCAAAATAATTTATATGGAATAAAAGTAAAATTGCTTTATATGTGACATTCCATTTTAACGAACTTTCATATTCAGACTTGTCTGTATTAAATCAATATTTGCGTTTTTGTTCAAACCTTAAACCTCAAAATATAACGTAAAAAATTAAAGACTTTTTTAACATTATGAATGACCATGAATAGATCGGCAAAATAATAACCGTGATATTTTTTTTTTACATTTTGAAAATCGTAATGAAAACCCTTTAACGACAATATTTTGAAAAGGATGTCGCCTAATACATGCATTACAGAAGTCAATAGCCTTGAGGCAGCTGAAAGGTTACTTGTGGGTACTAGGGTTTCCTTGTTGTTGAAGGAGGGATTCAAAAATACTATCTGAAAGAAAAGTCTTAGGAAATTCATATGAACAGAAAATAAAATTGGAAAAATAAACTGAATTATATAAATAGAGGAATAAGCAAAAATATACAATGTTTTGTGTGAGAGTTTTTTCGAGGAGTGTTCTTAACAATTCAGGCGAAGGATGTTTCAAGAATGATTAGAACGGCCCATGATATATATATAATTCACATCAAAATAACAAATACTATATATATATATGTCTACAAAAATGTTTATAATATATAAAACAAAATGCCCTGTATGCCCTTAGTGATAACAATTTATCAATAACTTTGAAGTAGAAATTATGTAAGTAATCCTTAAAAATCGATATGATTGAAAAAAATATTTGGAAAATATTTTTCTTGGATTTATTTTAAAATTAAATTATATTTTGCGTGAATTGAAAATTTAAGTTATTTTTTTTTTCTTCCTTTTCTTAAAGTTATATCTTCGAATTTAGGTTTCAATAATGATCATCCATGAATCTATTTTTTTAAAAAAAGTATTTTCTTGACTTACATTTGATCATCAAAACATTTAATATTAATGATGCATGCAATGTAAAAAAGAAAGCAGAATTACATGTCAAATATTGTAACTTATTTTACCTACTGATATTTTTTTTTCTTTGGAACCCTTTCAAAAACAGAAAAGTTTTGATATTTTTGGTCCTTTGAAAGAAATAATACACAATATATTGTATACTGGATAAATGCTCATATTTTCTGTAAGAAATATCCAATTCAATATTAGTTATAGTTTTATTTATTTCAGTCTAGTGTATATATACAATTTTTTTGTGTTTACTTGCGTGTTGACCTCTTTTCTATTCAGTGTCATGATATTTATCTGTATTTGATTTGATGAAGAAACTATTTTCCCGATTAAAGAGACAAGGAAGAAAAGTAATGTTACAGTAAAAGTAAATAATTGATTATTTAGTGTGCAGGGATTTCATTCCACAGGAATGCATTTAAAAGAAAGTAAAATATACATAAATGAATGAATGAATGAATTGTAGATATGAATAAGCATAAGATAATGTTGTATTCAATCTTTAAATTATCGAACATAAATTTTATTATATAAGTTATTTTAACTTTTCGAAGAATATTTAATATGCAAATAAGACATTTAATTTTTTAAAACAGTTTCGATGCCTAATTTTTAAAAATATTGCATTCCAGGAAAATATTTAAGAAGTTTCTCGAGAAATTTATCATTGCTTTCACCTTTGTTAATTACAGTGATTCAATAACAATATAATATAATAATAATAAAATAATAATTTTAAGAATATATATTCTTCAAAGCATTGATATACTGTTCAAAAGTTCATTTGAATAACAAAGAAATATGCCGGTTACCAATATTATTGTAGTCAAGCAAATATGAGTTAAAAAATAGGTACAGAAAGGAAAATGATTTTGATATTTCCTTTCTTTTAAATTCCTTTCAAGTACGAAAGGAATTTACGTATTTAAAAAAAACACTGTTTACTTGATTGAAATGAAACAAAATATTCTACATAAGTTTAACTGTAACACATTCAATTTTCTTTTAAGGCAAATAGAACACAATTTTCACTGCAATTATATTCAAATTACGAATATTGGCTCAAATAAAATTGCTTCAGATTCCATAAAGCACTTGATAGCACGGGTGATATTTAAAATTTCTTTTTTCCTTTTCTGATTCATAGTGCATTAAACACAAAATTAGAAAAAAAAATATCAAGAACTTTAAAAAAATTCTGGGAAATCTTAAAAATTCATAGATTATTTTTAAAGATACGAAAATGGAGAGTGATATATCTAAGGCTATAATAGACTTTACTGATAAGCTGAGTTGTCCTTGAATTACAGGCCTAACTGCCCTCAACAACAAAATGTATTGCTAACAGCAGTTGAAATACTAAAAATGTAAATTGGAAGAAAATTCTGAAATTTTTAATCCAAAGGGAAAAAATAAAAATAAACGCAAAAGGTGTACTTTTCAAAACCAAATGCATAAAAAAACACCTAAAAAACCTTGAGAGAAAAATCAAGATTTTCCTAATATTACACCTCACGTGTATTAATATTACAAAGAATAGTATGAAAAAATGCAAAGAAAAGAAAAAAAATTACAAAACATAAGCAATTAAAATTAAGAAAAGATATATAATCACTTTACTTACTCATTAGTGCTTTCATTTCAAGTCATAAAAATACTTGGAAAAAGCATAAAAATTATTAAAAAAATGTGCTACGTAGTTAAGCACCAGCATCTTCTCATGGAGCATTAATTTTTTAAGCGTTAGCAGAATGTGATCACTGTATATATATGTGTGTGTATACATAGAGTGGTAGAAAGAATCAACAGAGGTTGCACAATTCTTTTTTCGCCTATATTTGTATATGTACGCAAATGAAGTTAATTGTAGTCAAAATTTCTAACACAGCTGTTTAATATTGATGATATATATTTATATATTACAAATATTAAATTTCATACTCCTTATTAATATGAAAATTAAAGCTGTCTCTCTTGTCACAAATATTATTAATAATTACATAATATGTTTGATTACCAATTTTAATTTTAAATATTCCGTTTCTAATTAACTATTATTTGCTTGAATTAGAATTAAATATATAATAAAAAATAAGTTATTTTTATTTTCAGAAGATTTATAACAATTCAAAACCAATATATATCATCTGCATATCCATAAATAACAAAATTATCTATATGAGAATAATTTTGTTCATAATAAAGTAGATAAATATTTGCCAAACTATATTGGTATTATGTTCCCTTTGAGGAATACCCTTAATTTGCTTTAAATCTGTTTTTTAAATTTACTTTTTATTGTTAGATTTAATATAACTCTCTCTTAATAAATATTAATAAACGATTTAAATTTATAATAAGAAGTAAATACATTAATATTATATTTTTATATTTAAAAATTAGTATATATATACAGCAAGAGAAGGGAGAAAAAAAATCTATGCACTATTAATCTATTTACTATTCTATTGCTTATAAATATTTTTTTGGTCATAATAATTATAATTTCTAATGGAAGAAAGAATACTTATACTATGCGTTATAAAATATTTATTAATTGAAGATTCATGATGTACTTAAATCATTTCAATTTTACAATGCTATGCTTTTGATAAGAATGTTACATTTGTTTTTTAAAATAATTCTGGATTCCTTAGAAATTTTTAACGTGCTGCCAAATTAAGTTGCACGTAGGAAATTATGAATTTTAAATGAATATTTGTTACTTGTATTACCTGCACTCGACAATGGTATCCATGTATTGTAAGTAATTTTATGTAGGTCATTTTATAAAATACAAGGACGAAATAACGTTTCTTTCTAGAATTGAATCGCAGCAATTGATCGAATTGAATCAGTTTTATAAAAAGAATTGAAAATTATTCTTCTTTGTAGAACAGATTTCCTTTAACGTTAGTTAATTTCTCATGTATTAGTATAACACAAATTTATAAAATTGAACTTGTCCGAAAACCAGTGAATCAAAAAATCTGACTACGTGTATACGAGTACATTAACATATAGATTTCGAATTTTTTTGAATTCTAAGAAGACTGTATTTAAACATAAAAACAAACAAATAAAAGATAATAAAAACATTAGAATAAAGAATACAAAAATATTAGTATATAAGAGAAAAAAAAAAAAAACACTAACAAAGTATCAAAAGAATTACCTTAAGATTAAAAATATCCAATCGTTTGGTAATGCTATCTAAGGGAAATTTATGTGTTAATAATCGATCCTTTTCAATCTCAATCTTGATGATTATGCTAATCTTAGTTGTCGGAAACTGTACATAAAAGAAACCAAAAAGTAAAATTTAATGAAAATGCAAGGTATTTTAAAACTATATTACTCCTTGGAAATTCGTACATTAGATACAAAAAGGAAGGAAGAATAAATTACTTAGTCGGAAATCAATTATCGAAGACAGATGTTCTTAATTTTTCCACGTAAGCACGCAATTATATTCTTGTACTTTTATTATCTTCAATAAAATATTGCATCTTTATAATTATGGTATCTCTAGCTAAATTTGGCTTTGTGAGGAGAAAATTTTCACATGGAAGGTTTTGGTTAACGTGGTTGTTTATGATTATTCATTACTGAAAAATAGTGTAAAAAAGAGTTTCATTGTTTCATATCACAAATAAAAAAAACCTACGTACTCCTTTAAACACATGCATAAATAAATTCTATATCTGTAAGATATGTTCTTAATTGTATGAAAATTTATAAAAAAATTTAAGTTGTGTGTTTTGAGTATTTATTAATTATACTTAGATAAATATTCTTATGAATTTTATTCTTAAATGGTACATACCTTAAATATTATAATATAATTGTTATCCGCAATGTTTCTGTCTTAGTAGCAATACAATTTAAAAGTGCACCATATTCATATTCCTCGGAGGTAATTTTACAATATTCTGCCAAGGATAGTTACAAATTATTTCAAAATATTTTGCGAGGCTGCTGAAAAAATATTTTTGTCACATATGTGAAAAACATAATCTATAAAGCGTGAATTTTTTCAAGCTAAATTAAAGATACACAAATAATGAAATTAATTTTAAGTACATGTATTTATTTCGTTAATATGATATCTTACTTGGTTTTAATTTATTTTTTTGTTTAACACTTTCTCATTTACAGAATACTTTGGAAAAATAATGGATGATTAACGAAAAAAATAGGGCAAAATCTATTTATGAAGTCATAAAAGACAAATCTTAATACACAAGTGCTACAACAGTTAGAAATTTGGAAGTTCTCAAACTTTTAGTCATAATAAAAATGTTATTATTAATACAAAATTTATATGCCTTTTAATACTAAAGGGAGAGTTATTATTATGCCCATCTTTGTATCAGAAGTACAAGTTATTTTTAGATTTTATATTTGTTCCTTCTAAAGTGGTGTGAAATAACAACAAATAATTTAATACAACGTTAAACTTAATTACTATTCAAATTTATAGCAAATTTGAGTAGAAAAAACTTTAAATTCTGATACAATAATAATATAAATATATTTTAAAATGTCATTATATAATGTTTTGATTATTTTTATTGATGTAACCAAATCGAATAATCACTAAATAAACTAACAGTAAAACATTTATTGCATCCAAACAAGAGAAATGCAATAGCTGAAGCAAACTCAATAGAAGCCTAATTGTTCTGCTTTTACGGGAGACCAAATTAGTGTCAGGGACAGTAAGACAACCTCCTGCTACCATCTTGTTTTCTATTCTTGAACAACAGTTCGGGATTGGTTCAGGTACTTAACTAATGGAAGGCAATCTTTTCAGGCGACAGAATGATTACACCCAGAATAAGATAACAGCAAGTAAAACACTATCTGGACATGTTAACATTTGTATTTTCTTTATTTTAGTGAAAAGGAGTATTCAAGGGTTAGAAAGGTTATATATTTTTTATAGAACTATAATATGAATATTTAGATGCTGTATGCACATGAAGATTTCTTTCATCAAATGTAAATAGGCACATTCTTGTTTAATCTAATTTCTTTTAATGTTTGCTTCTAGCTTATCAACATTATTCTGAATCTGCAGTATAAGTATAGTCCCAATATCAAATAATTTTGAGAATAGCTAAATCATTGGTTTTTATATTTTTCAGTTTTTCTAGTTATTTGAGCCTTATCATTTCACTTTTAAGGCCATGCTTATAACATTATATATATATATATATATAATGGCGATATATAAATGGATGACTGGCGAAAATCACAAAACGTTTGGACATTTACAATATTTAAATAAAATATTTCATATTAACGTTTACATAAACACAAAAAAATTTACGTAATTATACACCATCTACAATCGTCTATAATTCGTCAAAGTCATCCTTCTAGCTTGCTAGCTTCCGTCTGACTCGCTGCATTATGATCCCGCCTGACTGAATTAGCTCCCTCTTACAAACAGTGGTTTTGTAAGAGGGCACTACGGGATTGTGTACAATTATGCATAACAAGCAAAACATGATGAAATAAAAATATTTAGAAAACTATTAAGTAAAAATATCTTAATTTTAAAAACCTATTTCGTTTATTAATGCTAAACGCAATACAAATTAAAGATATGTTTAAGAAATAAAAATAAAGTGTTATTAAATACTGAAGAAAAAATGATATACTAGGAATACGCTAGAAAAACTACATAACTAGACACTAGAAATGTAATAAACTGAATAATTGTAGAGTAAACCAACAGAATTTTTTTTAAAAAAAATGGAAAATAACAAGAAACTGAGAAAATGGAAAATATTTCGGATATGAAGTAAATTAATGCTTCCACTGGTTTCATACTGTGATGCTTGGTTATACTAGAATTGAGGACCAAACTGTCTTAAAATCACTTACTTAAAATCGAGTATAAATGAAAATTCAAATAAGCTGAAAAAGCAAAAATATAAGTAAAGATAAGAACTGTAGATAAAAATAAAAAAGCAGCCATTGATGGTAACAACTCAATGAAAACTGATGACAACGACTCATCGTAGTATCAATCAAACTTTCATTTTGTAGCAAAGGTTTTCAAAATCAAAACTAACCTATGAATCAGTGTCACATTTGTTGTGACACTATTTAACAAATGATAACGTTCAATGGTCTTAGCACTCATTGAATAATTTTGTATTTAGTGGCCATTTGTACAATTAGAAATTGAAATCAATATCCTAAATCTGAACCAAGTTGTTAATTTGGAAACATCTGTGGTTCTGAATTATTCGAAAACCATTAATTTTAACAAGACTGTAGAGTTAGATTATATTTTTATGTTTAGTCACATAAAATTTTCTACAATAATAGTTCGTAAATAGCGTTCGATGTATTTTTGAGATTGATTGATTGAATATTTGTTTTATTAATATCGCACCAAAAAGGAATTAGATATGAATCAGCGATATACATCGTAATTGTGAGATTTGGGCAATTAAAGAGAACGAAACTTATCTCAGAATTTCATGATAAAGTTAGGATTTTGAGACAAGACTGAGTTAATGTGCATGATCGTTACAAATCGGGATTTTTCTGGAGTGAGATTTCAAACTTCCGAATTCAATGAAAATACTGCGACAGCAACCCCTCGGGTATCATGTGTTTTAGAATATATCTGAATTTACATAAATTGTGTCATTATAATAGTTATGTTCTTATTTAAAAAATAATAATTCTGCTCTTACTTATTAATTTACAGACAATGCCCTTTTATTTCATTCTTATGCATTGAATGCTTTGCATATTTTTTACAATTTATGATATTAATTATTATTGATATGAATGCCATTGTTTATATAGTATTACTTAATAAAGGAAGCTGTGTGTGTGGAAATAATATTTTCATTTGGTTAGATGCTTTTAGTATATAAGGTGTTCAAAATTTGCCAAATAAAAAGGGTGCCAAATGGCATTTGGTACCTTTTAGTGCTGCTGAATCATGTGAATATCATCTATACAACAGTGATTTGAATCATTCTCACCACCAGACATTTATTTGTGACGTGAATACATATCATGTGGACTTTGTTATCACAATAATATCACGCACTATTATTATTTTTGCGAATAAAATGGGCATTCACTATTCAATAGTGTTTTTGTGTCCTTTGTACTGGGTCAATGATATTCATACGTCAATTCTATGGAATTATTTGAACTAGCGCCTTTATTGTTATTTTTAGGACTACTTTTTTCGTGTTATTCAATATCCCGTAAAGCGGTGAATATAAAAGTGAATATATTGCATATCTGTATTTTACCCATAGATTTCTTAATCACGTTTTACTTTCGCCGTTAATTTCTAAAATACCCAGTACAACTATTGACTTTCTTCATACTATTAATTGATGTGTGCATATATATTTTTGGGAAGAAATCCGTTTGATAAAGAATTTTCCTGAGAAACGGTGAATGACCTTGACACCACTGACAAAAAACTTAATGGAATTAAAAAGGAACTTACACCTAACATCATTCAAAAGATGTAAGAAGCAACGGCATGTATATGTTACTACATAACTGTTGAAGATGCCGTTACATTTATTATTTCCCTCTATTTTCACTTTGTTTGAAGTACTTGTCTTTATCAAGTAAAACAAATCCCACAAAGTAATATAGGAAGTTAAGAAATTGAAAAAATGCTTTACATTTGGATTTGAAAATAAAATCAAATGTGCCCATTTCTCTACAAAACATTTGAGATAAGGTTGAGAAAACTTTGTGGATAAATTTCTTTGACATTTCAAAGCCCAAAACAAATTTTAGTGGCTCGAAAACGCAGTTAAAAATGTGGCACGGACACATTTATGACAGCTGAGCCGATACTGTTTCAGTATCTTGCTCGAATTCCATTTGCGATTTGTTTTAAAAGATTTCTACAGCCGCATTCCACCCGTGGGAATTTTGCGCCTCATTTCCTTTCCAAATATATTGCTGAAAGTTATTTCGGATATATCTCAGAAATATATCTATGAGATCATAACAAAGATGTCTTACGAGAGAAAATTATATTGCTCGAAAAGATCGAATAGTCTAGATTGTTTCAAATGCTTACGATTCATATTTTTACATTTATGAAAAAAACATTTTGATATTGAGCTTTTTACTGAATGGGTATTTTTAAAGAAAATAGGTTGAAAGCAAAATAAAATTTGGAGGAATAAACAGTGCTTGAAATCAATTTTATTCGGTTAGATGTTTGAATCATTGTAACCATCAATAACTTTAATGGCGAATTGTGATTAATGTAGATTTCTAAGCTTCAAAATTGAAGACGTTAAATCTACTGAAAAGTGCTAACCTTCTCATCTTATTTTTATAAGAAAGTTAAAACACATCAAAAATTTCTTCTGTGATTTATATTTTAAAGTAAGAATAAAAATTAAATAAGTAAAAAAATATTTAAAAGTAAATAAAATAAATTATGTACATAGAAGTAAATATTGACAATTTAATAAATAAAACAAACGAATAAAAATTAATATAAATGTATTTTATAATAAATATATTTGAAGAGACATGTACGTGTTTAGAAGGCCCTTTTGAAGGGATATTTCGATATTTGTAACAAACAATGTGTTAGAGTATTTTTTAAACTTCACGAGGAATAATTCTTAGGCAAATTATTGCAATGATATAACGACACATAATTTTAAAAAAATAAACGCTAAGGATAAATTAAAAGTAGCTTCGATTTGAGTAAAATTGTTTTTTAGAAATGAGTAGTGAGAAATGCTGAGAAATGTGCAATTATGCTTTATTTAAATATTACAATAACTTAGAATAATCATAATTTTATTTTAGATTATAATTAAGTAAAAAAATATAATATTTTTCAGAGCAATTCGTAACATGAACTGATTTAAAAAAATCATAAAAATTTTTAAGAGATCATTGATATTTCCACGTTAATCGTTGATCATGACCGTGGCCACCTATGTATACCACTCGAAAAAATGAGTGTTTCTGCTTCTTAAGTTCAAATGCACATAAAAAAAACTCTAGTATTGTAGTGAGAAAGTCAGGAGAGAAAATTACCAGTTTAAGTCCATATCTCGAATGAGATCATAGCTAATAATAATGATATGTATCACAGATAGGGTTCAAATACCTCTAAAGTAATGTTATTTAAAAAAAAAATTAATGCACACTTGAATTAGTAAAAGTACAAGCTAATGAAATAAAGGGGAAAGATTAATACGTGGCAATTAGCTCATGCATTGATAGTAGAATAACTAAGTCTAATATTTACATACTTATTTTGAAATCAATATCATTGTTATATTGAGAAATTACTTATGACAGTGATGTTTCGATTGCTGACAATGTCATTTTGAATTAAAAGACTATATTTATGAATGAATTAGTTCCCCTAACATATAACTCTATATGCTTTTCAAACTTTCTGAAATTGCGAGTATACTTGAAAACTTACTGTGAAAAAAGAAAAAGGTCTCCATACCTCACTCTTTCAATCACAAAAATAATATTACAAAATAACGAAATAGAGCAGTAAAAGCTCAACAATTTTGATTACAGTATAATAAATGATCCTAATCTATTACAAAATATATTGGAACTAAGAATTATATCTTTTAAATATACATCAGTATCCTCCAAGTATTTACGGTAATGGGAAAACTATTTTATTTCTATTAAAATTATTAATGTGTGAAATTCGATCAGATAGTTAAACAAATGTATCATGAATTTGTTCAAATAATATAATGAATTTTAATTATACTTTTAAAAATATATGCAATTATGAAATTACTACTCACTGTGCATTTCGAATGTAATACATTTTCTTCATGCATTTTATCCGAGTTAAATACTGTAAGCGTTAAACAAAATTTAACATTCATAATGGACAAACAGTGGCTCCCAAAATTGTGTACTCTCCTGTAACTTTGTTCTTGTAAATTCTGAAGCAATATTATTAAATTTTTACATAAATGTCATATTTATCATTTCAAAATATATTAAATTTAAGAAATTGTAGAATCAATAATATTTTAATTTTCAAAATTTTAATGCTAAAGCTCCAGATTTCACAGCCATAAAGTTGAGAATATACTCAATAAAAATTGCAATTTTTCTATCATTTTTTGTAATGATGCCGCGTAATCGTTCTGTTTCTTTTTGATAATAATATCTGATTTCCACGAGAAAAAAAATGTTATGGCTTAAAAAAATATCTTTAGACCTGAAATGTATAGTGGAATTTGGAAAAATGTTATTCTAATGTCTGAGGTAGATATATTTCTATGTGATATTGCAAAGCATGTTCATCGCAGCCCCGATTGTGAACAAAAATTATTCAACAATATAAAAAAATTAAGCAAATTTCAAATAAGGGAGATAAAAATAATTCTTCAGTTGAATGACCAATAGACATATCATTTGAGATGCAAGTAAAACTCCCAAGGTGAGCACTGTAAAAATGCCGTTGTCTACTTTTGCATCAATAAGAGGATGAGTTTCTTCAAAAACAATTCGAAGAGTAATCCAAGAAGGAAAATATAATGGTTATGTAGCTGAAGGTAAAACCTTCAGTTCCACAGTTAAAGTTTCATCTTTAAAAGCCTCGATATTTCTAGAATAACGTAATTTTTAGTGATGGAAGTTAATTCAATGTTTTTTCAAACGATGATAGATAGCACATTTGACGGAATCCTAGCTCTACCCCCCCCTAAACACCATCCTCGCTGTTATGTATGATGATGGTTTGGTCCTTGAATGAAATTGCACGTCTGCAAAATGCGATGGAAAAATCAGCTTTTAATGGCAGAATTATGGATAAAATAAAATGCTTGGATAAGCTGATAAATAATTTAAAATTAAATGATTTAAGCTATTCTACAGAAAATAGGTGAAATGTCGCATTGAAGGCTTTTCAACAAGATCAATTACAAAATGCAAACTGCATGCAAACACCGCATCAATCCCTCCATTCTATTACGATGAAACAAATTTATAGTTTCTGTTGGAAAAATATGTTAGAAATTATAACATTAGATCGAAGAACACTTAGAAATATTATCACAAGAAAAATAAGCAAAATATTCAAAAGAACTAGATTAATCCTTTCAAATCAATGCAAATCATTTAGAAAACGTTCTAGTGCAAAAGGATATACAAAAAATATAAATTTACGTGTTTGGAGAATATTTTTAAATAATTAGATTAGGTGTACTCAAGTTTATGAATAAGAAATTTGTAACTTGAACATAAAAAATATGGTGATTAAAATATTATTAATTCTTCATATGTCTTTCTCAGTCTAATACACTTTGTAATGTATATTGCATTGTTCTTATAAATATGAAACTTAAATAAGCATTTAATAGTATTGTATTTCGTTAAGTATCAAACAGTAACTTATACTTTACAGTTTCGACAATAATTACATATTTTAGTTCCTTAAAAATATCATACTTCATGGAACGATTAAATATATAATTAAAATCTCATTAATTTTTTTGGATGATATCAATAAATTCCTTGCTCTAAATATAGAATTATGTTAATTTTAAGACATTAAAGGCGTCAGAATTGTATGCGTTTGCGATTTTGCTAGAACAACATTGATTCTGAGACGGGCTCTTGTTACAGAATTTATTATAGGTAATATAATCAATCGGATTTATTTAACTTAATTAAGATGAGAGCTGTTTATTCTATTCTAACTACTGTGACATTGATTAACTGTAAAATGCCAAGTACCACATGAAGAGTCTTATTTTTTCGGTTTGTTTTTCAGGAGTAAACGAAACAGGTTTGTACGTTGGTATTCTAAGTTCACAAAAATTATTATCATGAGGAATTTGAATAATGTAAATTTGAAAATTTAATATGTAATTGTTCTCTGTTTAGATTTTTTTCATTAAAAAAAGGTTTGAGCTTTTTTTCGTTAAAATTTACTTCGTTTCCTTATTTTAACTTTTAAAGATATTTTTCATAAAAGAAAGAAAGCAAAGAGTTGATAATGAAAGCGAGTAATTCCATTCTCTTTTCCATTTAAAAAAATTTGAAATTTTATTTGAAGAAAAAGTAGTTTTTTTATAATAAGAAAATAATTAAAAATTCAATACAAAATAAACCTGAATAATTTATTTAAATTCTTCAGCGTATTATTGAATTTACTATGATCAGTGGTGAAACAATAATAGTATAATAGGATCACTGAACAAAATTACATGAAAATGTATGTAACAAAACTTCCATTTTAGATGCGTAGAATATAATATTAAGATAAATTAAGAAAACATATTAAGATATAGAAGATTAATTAAAAAAATGCATATAAAATATTTTTAACATAGTATTGTTGTAAAAATAAAGTGTGGTAAAGATAAAGACAGTTTTATTTTTGAAACAAGAAAGGCGCTATAAGTAACAGTTGTTTGAAGTAAATAATAGTATTAATTGTTTTTGGAAGCATTTGACAATACTTAAATTACTGTCGCTACATTTCAATGGTGTAAACATATTTCTTCTATAATAAGTATAATTTAAATATTTTTATTGTCATTTAATTAATTTTTTAAAGCTAATTGCTCTCTAATGGACTTTTTCTGTAAAATATATTTATTTTCCTTTTATACATATATAAATGATATTCACTAAGCCACATGTACCGTAGTACCAACATAAAGAAAGATGGCGCCGACTACTGAATTTTATCATTCGGGCTCCATTTAGTGGGAGAATGCAAAAATACTACATTAGCTTCCTCTTGTGGAATACTACTACTAGCTTAAAACATTAATTGAAATTTGGTTGTAAAGTAATAGTTTATTTTAATAATACTAAATATATATATATATATAATTATGAATTAATTTTTATATGAAATCTAGTTTTACAATAAAGAATACAGTATAGTACTATATAACGAAATTGCTTCGTTGGGAAGGAGAGATATATTTAAACAGTAAATATCAACCTTAATCTTTAATCATTTTATTCAAATCCTTGAATAATAAATATTCAAAAAGTAAGTTTAAACTAGAAGTGGGAACTTCTTGACTCGAAAAAAAAATTATAATAATATCTGCTTATCTTGCAATCTCTAAACAGGAGACTTCTAAAAACGGGATCCGATTCTGTCAGAAGTGCCCTGAATATCTTCTTATAGTTGTTCAAATCTCTGTACTGTTCCGATGATTTCTTCTAATCTCCCTAACTCTCCTCATTTCTCTTCACTTATTATTAGCACTTGCATAAATCATGGTTTTTTCAATAGGTGAATGTCTGACATGAAATATCGTAATGAAGCCAACCCTAACGTTAGTTGAGTCTCATGAGAACCCGTTACATCACATACAAGCGTAGAATTTATCATTTAAAAATTGTTTCATATCTAGTCAATGATATTTGCATCATCTTCGTTATAATCACACTCCTTTTGATCTCAAATTGCTGAAAACTCATTTGAAATTCTTATTTAAGAAAATATACTTTATTATCGTTAATAGCTCTTAGGTTCTTAATCATAAGCCTATACTTTACATTTTATTAAAAAAATTGTCATTATACATCTCCTTTACTAGCGCTCAATATTTCAACAACATTAAGATTAAATTTTAACTTCTTTCGTCATATTTTATCCAAAATATACCAAGAAAGGACTCAAGAGGCCTTACTATTATAGATATTTAAGCTCCTTTCGCTATCTCTGAAATTGCAATTTATTTATGATTTACTTTATTTGAAATTTTTTTCCTGGGATACTGAAGCAATAAAATCTTTCATCGTCGTATCTTTAAAAGAATTTCTTTCTTGACTTTTAGCCTTTTTTGATTCTCTAGAAAATAACTAATATAAACCAAGCAACCATATCTCTCATGTTATATTAAAAGAACAAAAATGCAAAGAAAAAGTTCTTCAATCACGATAGGAAGAAGTGTGGGAAACAATAAAAAGCTCTCAAGCAATAAACAAGTCTTCCTTCTTCCACAAAAAAGTTGTTACCGTGGTTACGATTTGTTTGAAATTTTTATTTGTTTGCTAGCTGTTTTGGGCAAAACTTTTTTGTAGAGTAATTTATTTAAACAACTATAGATTCGAAAGATAAGGAGTTAGAATGCATGTACGTGAAATTCTATTAAATATCTTAAGCTGAATTTCATTTTTAGATGAGAGATTTAAAAATGATTGTATCAAGAATAATTGTAATAAGATATATATTTTAGAAGTCAGCTTTTTTGTACATTTTAGAATTTATTTTGAAAAATATCACTAAATCGAAAAGCAAAGGAAAATATGTGAATAAATCTCATGGTCAGTGATACTCTAAAATAGAGCAAAAATATATTTAATAACTTATCAAAACATTCCGAAGTAATAACAACAAAGTGATACCATTTTTCATTTAATCCAAATAATTAGCTTATTTATTGTCTATGGAAGTTAATGTATAACTTAGAATAATTAGTAAACAAGGAAGAACAAATTTTATTCCTCTCATATAATGACAAAGAATATTTGATAGTTATAAAAGTGCTTCAATTTCAAACAAGCAGCAATGAAGCAATAGGAAATACTAGATGTGCAAGATAAAAACTTTATCCCCATAAATTAATTTGAGAGTCCGTATTAACCTAAAAAATTTCCTAGCTACCGAATAATATCATATATAGAATGTTGCATATTAAAAACAAGTTCATACTGACTATCCAACCCAGAAGTTAAGTTTTTATACACTCAACAACTTACAAATTTCTCGTTCACTGTGAGCAATAAGTGAGCCAACATAGGTGATTTAACCCCATCGGATGCAGGAACCTAAAATAACAATAGACTTTAGAATCTAAAAAAGTATATTAAACCAGTGTTAGTACAAATATAGTAAGTATCGTATTCCTCATAACATGTGAACACATAACACATGGATCAATAAGTCCCGAGACTGTGCGGTCGTTTTTTTTGCGATTTCCTCCTTCAAACGCACCAGCAAGTCAATATAATAATCACCTTTACCTTTTTCGAGGTAGTCAATGAAAATCACGCCATGCGTATCCCAAAAAACTGACGCCATGACTTTGCCAGCTGACTGCTGCATTTTCGGACGCTTCGGACGGCTTTCGCCAGCTGTGGATGACTGCCGCTTCGACTCTGGAGTGTAGTGATGTATCCATGTTTCGTCCATGGTCACGTAACGACGCAAGAAATCTTTTTTGTTGCGAGTAAATAGCGATAAACAGCTTTCTGAATCATCGACTCGTTGCTGTTTTTGTTCCATCGAAAGCAATCGCGGCACCCACTTGGAAAAAACCTTTTTCATGCTCAATTTTTCATGAAGGATAGTAAATACACTTCCATATGATATCTGTGTCATCTCAGCAATCTCACGGAGCTTCACTTTACGATCTTTCATTATAATTTTTGTCACTTCACTCACATTTTCCGGTGTAACGGCTTCCACAGGTCTACCCGAGCGTTCCGCGTCATTTGTGTCGGTACGACCACGTTTAAACTCGGCAAACCACCGACAAATCGTTGCTTTTGATGGACAAGAGTCCGGGTAACATTTTTCAATCCATTGTTTCGCTTGCACGGTGTTTTTACCCATTAAAAAACAATGTCTTATCAGAACACGAAACTCGGTTTTTTCCATTTTTTAAACAAACTACAAAACGACTTTACTCCAACCTCGATAACTCAGCTGTTTCTGGTCCGATCGACTTAAAATTTTGACACGTTTCAAGCAAAGGTTAGTACTCTAGAAAGATCTGGTTACTGGTTTACTACGAGCGCCATCTCTGGGTTAGTCTCGGAACTTATTGATCCATGTGTTATATGCATTAAATAATTTCAGTTATATGTTGGTCTATATATTTAATGACTGAAACAGCCAAAAGTCATAAAATACATTAAGGAAAACGTTTCATTCGCATTTTTAAAATCAAATTCGAATCCAATCGTAAAAAATTTCAAAAAAGTTTTCACTAATTTTTTTTCTAAAATAGATTTCAAATTATATTAAATTATTAAATGATATATTTTTTGCTTTTCAGTTTCACCTTCAGTTAACATACAAAATACATTTGAAATGGATTTTCATTAATAAGATTAAGTGGCATATTTTTCTAAATGATTTTTTTTCATTATACAAATTTTTGTAAAAAAATAAATAAGTTTGTTCTACACTAAGCGATTTAGAAATGAAAACTCATTAATCAAACCTAACTCTTTTAACTAAAAAGTAGTTCAATTTTTCAAATAAAATTTAGCATTCTATTTTTTTAAATGAATGTTTGCAATATTAATTATTTTCTTAAGTAAGGAGAGGTAATTATTTTTTCAACATTTCAGAAGCAAACAAAATGCGGTTTTGAAAAAACCATTTCATTTCCCCCCCCAAGAACTGATTTCTAGATCTCAGTTTCCCCCAGATCAGATTTCTATGTCTGAAAATTCATAGTCAGTTACAGTTTACCTTGATTAAGATATTATTTCTTATGATCCTATATTTTGGAGAGTATGTAAAATTCAATTGAAAAGTATTCTCATTTTTGAGATATATATGCTTATTTTGTCATTTACAAATAAATTTGCTTTGTTTTTGATGTTTTTTCATATCTTTCTAGAGTAATGGGAAAATGAAGAATTATTTCGAATCAATTCGGTTTTTAGATTAAAGTATTTATTACATTTATTGTATTTTTTTAACGAAGTTTTTCTCAGCGAGGAGTTTTCTTTACTTAAAATGAAAACATTAAATACTCTTGTCGCTTAGGAAAACAATTATCCACAAACGTCATTATTATTATATTCGAATAAAATAACAGAAGAATTGTTTGTTAATATTGTAAAACATTATATATTGTTAATAAATGTAATCTTTTCTTAGATCTATCTTTATTTTTTAAAAAAGAAATTATTTTCAGATATGATATGAAACTCACAAGATGAACTAAGAATTGAAATAGTTATTTTATTTAGATATTTTGTCAGCTCTAAGTCTGAGTGGAATAATAAAATTAAGCCATACCTTGATGTAAACAGAATAATTAAGGAAAACTAAATGAAAAGGGTAGGTTTTTGCAAGTTGTAACTAAATAATTCATAATTTAAGTCTTAAATCTTCGTAAAATATATCCTAGCCACATATACCTCCTCAATTTATATCCTAACAACAGATACAATTCCTTTTTGTTGTATTTCAATCTAGGAAAGGAACAATTTAAAACACCAATTTATTCTTGCGATTGTATCCATGAGCCTAGCAATATTTAAAATCAGAAATGTAGTTCAATTCTCAGTAGATATGCATAAAATAACTTAACGCTTATAACAGAAATAATTAAGTAACAAAATGATCTTAGACTACCTCAAAGAAGTCGAATCAGTGGAACAGAATAACATACAAAATTAATCATAAAAAACAGGAAAGAGGCTTAAAATCTTAAATTCGAATAAAAGGATACAAATGTATGCAGAGTTTGATCATGTTGTTCCTTTATGCTGCAGCATATTATACTCTAAAGGAGCAGTGAGAAAAATTTCTTACTTTTATCTTTTCTTTTTCTGTCATGAATTGTCAGCGTTTTTTTTTTTTTTTTTTCTGATTTAAAGTAAAAGGAACAAACACCGAAATTATGAATCAAATTCCTTATTCTAGATTCATTTCATTTTAAGTTCAAGCATATTCTAATCTTTCTATTAAAACATTAAAATTTACAGCCAAGGTTCTTTGCTAAACTGTTTTTAATATTTTGGAACGAGCATCGTTATTCTTGATACTGTTTTATATTAATCAATACATAAATAATTATGGCATATATATAATTTCTATTGCGATACACATAATGAATTTCTCAATAGTCAAATTAATTGTTACTATTAAGTTAGCTAATATTTACTTGGGCTTTTTTAATACTTAGATCCTTTAAGTTCGAAATTTTAAAATTTGCTCAAGAGTAAAATCATTAATGTAAATGAATGTGTTACTACTTGAATGAAACAACGAACGTTTTGACAAGATTTATATGATGATGTGTGAATAAATGTAAGTAAAATATAATTATTCCACTTAATATAATTATTCTGGTTGTTTCTCTGTGTTTGATAATGTGCATAGAATGGGAACTTAGACGAAAAGTTATTAATTTTTAAAAATCCACAAAATTCGATACAGATGGTTTTTTTTACCGTGTTTCGTAGATTCTGTTATAAAATGATAAATAATACCAGTACAACTGAAATTAAGCCTATAGTAGTGAGAAACACTTTTTAGAAACTGAGCAAAAAAAATTTTTAATATTAAAATTTGAAAAAGTTTGTTAGATTTTTAAAATACTGAAATATTTTGTCTGAAATTAAAGCATTAAATAAAAGTTTATATTCAGTGAATGCTTTTCAGGAAATGCATATTTTATATGTGTTCAAATATCGTGAATAAAAATTTTTTCTTACAAATGTAAACTGCTCAGAGGGTACTGTGGCCCCTTGAATGCTTTAACTTCCCTCATTGCCCCTCCCGACCCATTACTGGGGTTTTAAGTCAAGAAGAATACACACATATATATGTGTTGCGTAGTATTATTATACTTTATAATTATACTTATATATTTGTTCAATATTTTCTGACAGTTACACATGACAGAAGAAAAAAATTTAATTTAAAAAATGTAAATAAAATAATAGAATATGGCTGGAAGCATTAAAAGAATTTTGTAAGTGAATAAATTCAAATTGATTGAAATATTTTCTTTTGCTTAGTTTTATAAAAATAAGACGTAATATTGGAATATTTATATATATATAGCATGATTGCAAATTGTTTCAAGGAAGCTTGTTCTGGTAACATTACAGAATTTTCAACATTCCCTGAAAGACTGGTTCAAAAAGTGCACCAGAAAAAGAGCATCTTCCTCTAAATGTGCTGTTCCTGCAATATCAGCAATTATACCATGCAATGTGAGAAAGAATCTTATGATATATATATATATATACTTATTTCTTACGTTACTTTAAATCTAATTCAAATTAATAATTGTAAATATGAAACAAAACAGTTAAATTTATAATTGAAGGTTATTGATATTAAAATCATAAGTAATTCTTATGTAGGAAAGACAATTTTAAATTTCATATTAATAATGTTTTGAGAATTCCTGCAGATTTACTTTTAGAAAAGGTTATGATTAAACGAAGGACGCATATACTTAAAAATACAAAAGCTATAACCAAAATAAAAAGTATAAATTAAATAAATAAAATAAAAAGAGAAGAAAGAGAATAAAAAGAGAATGTAAAATAAAAAAGTATAAATTAAAAATAAAAAGTACTAAATTGAATAAAAGCTACTAATATAAAAGTAGAAAGTGAAAATAAAAACATAAATTAAATAATAAATAAAAAGTATAAATTTAAAATACTTTTGTGTATCTTCTACTTCTACACACACAGCCATATCATCTATATAAATCATCATCATCACACACTCATATCACATCATCATATCATCATCATATCATCATATCATCATCATCATCAATCATCATATAAATCACATCAACACCGCAGAACAAGCGCGCAGATGAGCCAGAAGGAGGGAAGTTTTCTTCTGAGTTTTAGATGAATTTCCCTTTAAACATTTATAGACACGATGGTATAGGTTAGAGATTCTTAGGGATTTAATTATCCTCCATAGACCCTTGTAGGATTTCCCATAGGTCTCTTAACGGTGAAAACAGTGCATTCAGTTAATTTTTTTGAGGCGGATAGTATAAATTAAAGTAAAAACGGAATGGTGTCAGAATAAGATGATTACATTTTAAAGTGAGAGAATGAGAAAAATTAAGAAATTAATTTATTTTTCAGTGAACAATTACAAATTAAAATTGAGAACATTATACACATGTATATATATATGTGTGTGTTTTATATGGAAATGCTGTTAGTCATGAGTTTTGGTTTTAGAATCTTAAAACCTTTTTAATTTTAAATTTTGGGGCTGATTGTGACAAATATTTTTGAACTATCTCTTTATGATTTTTAAACATTTAAATCTACAATTTTATTAGTGCATTTTGTGTACAAATTATAATTTATCTTGATTTTCTTGATATAGATCTCTTTAAAATAATATTTAAATTATGATGGGAATTTTGGAAATTTAGTTTTGTAAAATCCAGATCAGAACATAATCTCAGTTTGTGGTATAGGACATAGTATTATCGTACTATATTGAAGTGTGGAAACCTCAAATTTTTGTTGAGTTAAGCACCATTTTAGTTAAGAATTGTATTTTTGAATACAAGTAAAGATCACTGGTTTATGTTTGTTTACTATGGTACAACAGTATTTGTTCCTGTTTTTCTTTGGTTGAATTAATCTTTATTTTGAGTTTTGTTATTTTGATCTATATCTTTAAAGATATTACAATTACTGGTTGTAATGGCTTGATCTTTGAAACTAGTTTACACACTGCTCTTACTTGAGTCTAGACTACATGATTAAACACATTTTCGCCATTTTTGTGATTTATCTTAATTCTTTCTTTTGAATATGTTTTGTATTTCCTGTAAATTAATTATTTAAATTGGTTATAATTTTTAAAATTATTAGTTTTATTTTGTTCCGAATCAAAATGACTGTGTTTAGGCATGTATCTTGAATTTTCTTTTACTCTATCTGCAATGTTACGATTTTTACAAAATAAAAATTATCTTAAATTTTGATAACTCTAAGTTTTAGTTTTTGATTTTTAACTAATTGTTTCAGTTTATTCTGTGATGCCTGCGATATTTCTAATTTAAAATATGGTATATATAAAACATACTCAATGATTCAGTGAAAATATGAAAAGATAGAAAATATTAATATATTTTAAACTAGATCAAAAAAAATTCGATGATTCCAACATTGTCTAAAATGGAATTTTCAGAAGAATATCATTGATGGAAATGAAATTCATGAGAAGAATTCAGATTAGAAATTAAATACAGAAGACGAGAAAACACTTTTAATAGAAAGTTTCCAACATTTTATTCCGAAATATTTAAAGAAGAACATTCCACACATAAAAGGGAGAGAGAGAGAGAAAGATTTTAAAAATGCTTTAAACTGTGTTAAACGAGTTATAATATATTGCTCAGAAAAATTAAAATTTAATAAAATGAGAAATAATTTATTTTGTCCATAAAACGATTCAAGTTTTTGTTGTTTGATCAGTATGGTAAATCATTAATTTTCAAGTATAAGGAAATCTAAGAATTCTTCATAGTATATTTTGTAAGTAATAGTCCAGTGTTCATATAATGAGAAATAGCAGTAAGTCACCTTCGATATAAAATCATTTCCCTGAAACATGACAATAAAGATATTAATATTGAGAGTAGCTAATATAAAAATATGGCGATGCACAATTGTCTTAGAATTCTGATTTTTCAGTTTTTAATATCCATATATTCAGGTTGATTATATTCAAGTAACAAAATATAATTGATTTGTATAAGATATACACCGAATTATCTTAATTTAACTAGAGATAATTTAAGATTTGATTATTATAACATACTTTTGAAAATTGCATCACTAATAAAATAGGATGAGCAGAGTGACCCAAACAAAATGAAAGTAATAAACATTTTGCTTTATTTATAATATTACTGAGAATTTGTACTCAATGGGACGTGAAAAATGAAAGAGAAGAGCAGAAAGATTTTATGTTTTCATTATTTTTGACCACGCAAAAGATAAGAAAGATGGATCATTTATGATCCTCCCAAAGATTTTATTCCAAACTTAAAGAAAGTCAATCATGATTTCTTTTAAAAGAAGTTACATGATAACTCTATAAAATTTTAATGCGATTTGAAATGATAGATAAAAGTATTTTTGTAAAATGTTAAAATTAGAGATAAATCTTTCTATTTGATTTGTCGACATTTGTTTTGTAATGTGTCCACGTTTATGCTCCTACATCTGATTTGGATTTCTATCACAGCTTAAACTCCTCTATTGTTTTAAATATAAAAATTTATTTCACTCGTTCATTAGAATTTAGATAAACATTTTTGAGAATTGAATACGATATAAAATACAAATTTTCAAGAGGATATATCAGTTTGGTAAATTCACACAAAATATTCTCATTTAGCTTATACCTATTTTAGAGGAAAATTCAAAGTCATGTAACTAAAAGATGTATTTAAGAAAAATTATTATATATCCTTTAATGAACACAACTATCATGTAGCACTTCTTTATTAAAAATATATTTCCTGTAAGTACGTGTAATATCCATGAGCTTAAAATTCATAATCGGATGTTGAGTTTTAGAGCGAGTCTTTAAACCTTTTCAAAAGCGGGAAACACGTTTCTGTTTTTTCAAAAGCATGATAGCTTACAGGCAAAGTACTTTATTAGCAACCAATTATTTGATTAATTAATAAAATTTTTAATGACCAAAACCTGAGAAGGTTCCCATAAATGGATCAAAAAGATACAGTAGATTCTCTTTAAATTATGCTTTAATCGCATTAAATTAACTATATATATTTTTTAGAGTTAACTAAGCAGACTATTTAAAAGTAGCCCTAATTAAACAATATATAAAGAACTTCTAATGTGGCAATGGTTATTGTAATAAGGTAAGAAGGAGAATGGTTTAATAGAATTGAGTCTATCAATTTATACTCGTATTGTAATCTATTATATTTTAGAATTAAAACAGCATAATGTCAAATTATTTTATTTCGAAATAAACTAAAAAATTATAATTATCTAAAATTAATTTTATTAATTATTATGTTATATATATATATATATATATATCATATATATATATATATTCTTGAATGTTTCTGTTAAAACATAGATTAATAATAGAGGGAGCCTAGATTTGCCAATAATTCTGTAATCACACTGCCAAAGTGAAGGGAAAATGAAGTTCCCATAGAACCGATGAATTAATTGCGTAAAGACAAATTGCACGTAAAAAAGAGCAGATATCTGTTAAAGAGAAAGATGTAGGTTTCCATGCGACAACTGTAAAAACAAATTTTAAGTGGAAACGAGACCACATTTATTTGCTTTCAAAATATCATTTTTTTTGTTCTTTGCATAACATACGGTAATCATAATATTACTAGAATTTAAGGAAGAATTTCTAATTTCATTCATCAGATTTGAATTGAATTTATAGAGTCAAATTACCCTCTTCAGAATCATGGATGATTCTCTAAAAATAATATTTTCTCGAATTTATGAGTCTTCATTAATTAAAGTTTTTCTGCCCTATATTCATCCGGTAAAGTTTCTGAGAATTGGTGTTAACCGTATTTAATTCTTTGAAAATCGTAATACATCAATGATATATCTGTATTCAAGAGCTACATACATCAGATTAAACATTTTAAAATGCATTGCGTGAATTGTTCTATGCCCAGAAATATAAATAACTGAAACATAAAATTTTGATGCGTAATTTGATATTTAGAGGGCATATTGATAAGGAAACAATTAAAATTAGTGACAGATGCAAACTTAAAGGTAATCATAAGTTTAAGCCTAGAATGTAGCATTAGATGAAGCTTTCTGGAAGTTCTTATTACGTTCTATTGTGGTAATTTTAGACTTTTATTATTGCACTTGAAGCAACACGAGGGCTATTGATGAAGGACCTCAATTTTGAACCTTCGGTCTAGGACGCAGACAACACCTGAGCACTTCCTTTCCAATTCTTCAAATATGGATATGGACGTCTTGGGACCTCAACCAGATTTCACATGCATCAGCCACGTTACACAGCAGGTCTTTAGTAGCATCAGGGCTCCAATTCACGATTTGACTGAAACAATGTCGGCCGCAAGTCCACTACCATGACCACTAGCTTACCGTGGCCACCTCTTTTACATGTGCTTAAATTATAACGAATTGTCTTCTTTGTGATTAAGAGACATAGAGATGTATTAATAATCGATCAAAAATTTTTAGTTTGTACAATCTTGAGTAAGCAATATCAAAATATATGAATAATGTGAAGCATTTAACTAATCAAATCCTAAGCAAATAATATAATGAAAAATTCTACTTATCTTGTTAACTCTAAGCTATCGACATCAAATCACTGATCCGATTGAGGTAGACTTTTAGTGACGAGATCTGAGTCCGATATATATGTTTATAGTATATCGCTTATAAATTCTAACCAACATAGTGTTTCCCTGAAAATTTCTGCAATTTCTCTCTACCTTTTGTTTAGAGAAATGTTTCTTCATTCCGTTCACTATCTTCAATAACTTCTCATATAGGGAAGCTAAATTAATTTTATCATGATGATTCTTTCATAAGACAAGGTTCTCGTATTAAACATCTTTGTAAAGTAGCCCTAAAGATTAAGTAAAAGGGAAAGAGCTGAAGAACCCGTAAGAAAAATAGAGTTAATGAACATTAAGTTCTCAAGCAGTAATCAATCTTCTCAAACAATGCATTGATTGTTTAATAGATGTGAAAGTTAATAAAGAATGATTTCTTAAATTATTGTTAATAAATAAAACCAATACGCTTTAATAAAACCAACCAACAAAACTTATATTATTAGTAATTTTAAACCGGTGTTTTTAGAATTAGAATGCATATATATATATATATATATATATATATATATATATATATATATA